>CM068874.1:5197150-5426235 GCA_035149815.1 Branchiostoma lanceolatum | reverse complement strand
CTATACATAGTGATGTTTGATTCTGTAAGCGCAAATCCTGTACTGCTACTTCATGTCAAAATCTGCGATTTTCATCGATGGAATCACGCGTGAGGAAGCAAAACGCAATCCCACTCAGTTGTCCTGTGGATTCCCGTGACGTCACTTCGTGACGTCATCCTTATATTCGCTTTTAGAAGGTCTAGCGTTAAGTATGAAGCCCAGAAACGACGGAACTGCCATAGATATCGTCGGCCGCGGACCCGTGAAGATTTCCCCGCCGGTTTTGCATGTTTTCCGTAAAGCGCTTTGATAGTAGCTTACATTTTTCATTGCTCTTTCTGATTGTGACGTCAATGTTCTGTCAGGGTTTGAATATGCGGCAAATGTCGAGGTAGCGCTGTATTTTCTCTATGGCTTTAAGCATGTCCTGCGGGAAAAGTGACCATCGCAGCCAAGTGAAATTTGGATATATGGTAGATGGAATCTTTCTGAAGTCTGGGGTGAAATTTTTATGACAGAATATGCAAATTAAGGTTCCGGTTCGGAATTGTTTTGACCAAGGACCTAAATAGTGCGTGAAGATAAGACGCAAATCCTAGGTTTTCTCGTTAGTTTTGGCTCCCGATTTTTCGGCTATCGCTATAGCAGTGCGTTATCTTTTATATTTCCTGAAAAACCGATCTTCGTAGCGTTTTACGGTTTCCGAGTTTTGGTCGTCCGCGGGTACTTCCTGGTATTAGTGCGCGATGACGGTAACGCGGCTTTGTCGCCTGATTACCCGAATCGTGCGTTCTATGTGCGTTTTGCATGGTTTCGCACC
Source organism: Branchiostoma lanceolatum (assembly GCA_035149815.1). Classification (NCBI taxonomy): domain Eukaryota; kingdom Metazoa; phylum Chordata; class Leptocardii; order Amphioxiformes; family Branchiostomatidae; genus Branchiostoma; species Branchiostoma lanceolatum. The sequence continues at coordinate 5,425,433 of CM068874.1, read as the reverse complement.
ATCGGGGATTGCGGAAAACGTATCCTCACAATTTTTTTTCATTTTTCCTAATTGCACAGACAGAATGATGACCTTTATTTCCATATCAGTCATTATCCTAGGAAAACTTTTATTTTCCTTCCAGCGGCCTTGGAAGAATGCCCTAAAAATAGCAGTTTTGGGGATGAAAATTGCTTTTAGTGACGGTTTTCACTAAAATGACGTTTCCACAGAAAATATCAAATTCGTCTGTCGTTCGAAGATAAGTCACCCCTATCCATCAGAAACATTGAATCGGCCGAAAAGGGATGTTTGGAAAAGCGCTATTGCCTTTCTGGGAACGAGTCAGGTCGGCCCCGAATTTAAAAAAAAAACTCCGAACCGAGACCTTAAAGGGGCATAAAATCTTAATTAATGACGTCATAGGTGCCGTAATATTATTGCATATTGACGTCTTTATCCAAGGCTTGAAGATTGTGAAAAAAATTTCCATAATTCTGCCTTTTTTCGTTCCAAAGGCAGTACTATTCATATCTGGGCTTTGGTGCCCCCCTCCCTCATAATCCCCCCCCCCCCCCCCCCGACACAGCATGCAATGTCAAATTAAGGCTTCCCTCACGTGTACGCTGTTCATTCAGTCGCTTTGATTACGGCGGCGATTGATATAAGTTAGGCACTGGATTTGACTGTAAGCATAAATTTGGTACACTCTCTTCGCATTTTTACCTAAGGAGGGATAGTACGCAAAGTGTAGGTAAATTAAGCGCTATTTAAGAGGAAACTGGGAAATCGAATGTTAAGTTCCTTGCTCCTAGAAGCCTTAACCTTTTTTCGCTTTGTTGGTGCCAAATAGTAGTCTGATAGGTTCTCCACGCACCCATAAAGAGTTTATTACTCTACCCGCTTCCTTCTCCGTCAATTTCACCGATAATGGGTTCTGACTGGCAAAAGAATGGTGTATTTCACACATTTGGTGTGCCTTGCGCTTCTTAAGAGGACCTTCACGGCACAATTCTACAAATTCGACGTCGGACGACTTTGATTTGGAAAGCGCAAACCCTGTGCTACCACTTCATGTCAAAATCTGCGATTTTCATCGGTGCAATCAAGCGCGACGAACCAAAACGCAATCCCACTCAGTTGCCCTGTGATTCCCGTGACGTCACTTCGTGACGTCATCCTTATATTCGCTTTTAGAAGGTCTAGCGTTAAGTATGAAGCCCAGAAACGACGGAACTGCCATAGATATCGTCGGCCGCGGACCCGTGAAGATTTCCCCGCCGGTTTTGCATGTTTTCCGTAAAGCGCTTTGATAGTAGCTTACATTTTTCATTGCTCTTTCTGATTGTGACGTCAATGTTCTGTCAGGGTTTGAATATGCGGCAAATGTCGAGGTAGCGCTGTATTTTCTCTATGGCTTTAAGCATGTCCTGCGGGAAAAGTGACCATCGCAGCCAAGTGAAATTTGGATATATGGTAGATGGAATCTTTCTGAAGTCTGGGGTGAAATTTTTATGACAGAATATGCAAATTAAGGTTCCGGTTCGGAATTGTTTTGACCAAGGACCTAAATAGTGCGTGAAGATAAGACGCAAATCCTAGGTTTTCTCGTTAGTTTTGGCTCCCGATTTTTCGGCTATCGCTATAGCAGTGCGTTATCTTTTATATTTCCTGAAAAACCCGATCTTCGTAGCGTTTTACGGTTTCCGAGTTTTGGTCGTCCGCGGGTACTTCCTGGTATTAGTGCGCGATGACGGTAACGCGGCTTTGTCGCCTGATTACCCGAATCGTGCGTTCTATGTGCGTTTTGCATGGTTTCGCACCATCGGGGATTGCGGAAAACGTATCCTCACAATTTTTTTTCATTTTTCCTAATTGCACAGACAGAATGATGACCTTTATTTCCATATCAGTCATTATCCTAGGAAAACTTTTATTTTCCTTCCAGCGGCCTTGGAAGAATGCCCTAAAAATAGCAGTTTTGGGGATGAAAATTGCTTTTAGTGACGGTTTTCACTAAAAATGACGTTTCCACAGAAAATATCAAATTCGTCTGTCGTTCGAAGATAAGTCACCCCTATCCATCAGAAACATTGAATCGGCCGAAAAGGGATGTTTGGAAAAGCGCTATTGCCTTTCTGGGAACGAGTCAGGTCGGCCCCGAATTTAAAAAAAAAACTCCGAACCGAGACCTTAAAGGGGCATAAAATCTTAATTAATGACGTCATAGGTGCCGTAATATTATTGCATATTGACGTCTTTATCCAAGGCTTGAAGATTGTGAAAAAAAATTCCATAATTCTGCCTTTTTTCCGTTCCAAAGGCAGTACTATTCATATCTGGGCTTTGGTGCCCCCCTCCCTCATAATCCCCCCCCCCCCCCCCCCGACACAGCATGCAATGTCAAATTAAGGCTTCCCTCACGTGTACGCTGTTCATTCAGTCGCTTTGATTACGGCGGCGATTGATATAAGTTAGGCACTGGATTTGACTGTAAGCATAAATTTGGTACACTCTCTTCGCATTTTTACCTAAGGAGGGATAGTACGCAAAGTGTAGGTAAATTAAGCGCTATTTAAGAGGAAACTGGGAAATCGAATGTTAAGTTCCTTGCTCCTAGAAGCCTTAACCTTTTTTCGCTTTGTTGGTGCCAAATAGTAGTCTGATAGGTTCTCCACGCACCCATAAAGAGTTTATTACTCTACCCGCTTCCTTCTCCGTCAATTTCACCGATAATGGGTTCTGACTGGCAAAAGAATGGTGTATTTCACACATTTGGTGTGCCTTGCGCTTCTTAAGAGGACCTTCACGGCACAATTCTACAAATTCGACGTCGGACGACTTTGATTTGGAAAGCGCAAACCCTGTGCTACCACTTCATGTCAAAATCTGCGATTTTCATCGGTGCAATCAAGCGCGACGAACCAAAACGCAATCCCACTCAGTTGCCCTGTGATTCCCGTGACGTCACTTCGTGACGTCATCCTTATATTCGCTTTTAGAAGGTCTAGCGTTAAGTATGAAGCCCAGAAACGACGGAACTGCCATAGATATCGTCGGCCGCGGACCCGTGAAGATTTCCCCGCCGGTTTTGCATGTTTTCCGTAAAGCGCTTTGATAGTAGCTTACATTTTTCATTGCTCTTTCTGATTGTGACGTCAATGTTCTGTCAGGGTTTGAATATGCGGCAAATGTCGAGGTAGCGCTGTATTTTCTCTATGGCTTTAAGCATGTCCTGCGGGAAAAGTGACCATCGCAGCCAAGTGAAATTTGGATATATGGTAGATGGAATCTTTCTGAAGTCTGGGGTGAAATTTTTATGACAGAATATGCAAATTAAGGTTCCGGTTCGGAATTGTTTTGACCAAGGACCTAAATAGTGCGTGAAGATAAGACGCAAATCCTAGGTTTTCTCGTTAGTTTTGGCTCCCGATTTTTCGGCTATCGCTATAGCAGTGCGTTATCTTTTATATTTCCTGAAAAACCCGATCTTCGTAGCGTTTTACGGTTTCCGAGTTTTGGTCGTCCGCGGGTACTTCCTGGTATTAGTGCGCGATGACGGTAACGCGGCTTTGTCGCCTGATTACCCGAATCGTGCGTTCTATGTGCGTTTTGCATGGTTTCGCACCATCGGGGATTGCGGAAAACGTATCCTCACAATTTTTTTTCATTTTTCCTAATTGCACAGACAGAATGATGACCTTTATTTCCATATCAGTCATTATCCTAGGAAAACTTTTATTTTCCTTCCAGCGGCCTTGGAAGAATGCCCTAAAAATAGCAGTTTTGGGGATGAAAATTGCTTTTAGTGACGGTTTTCACTAAAAATGACGTTTCCACAGAAAATATCAAATTCGTCTGTCGTTCGAAGATAAGTCACCCCTATCCATCAGAAACATTGAATCGGCCGAAAAGGGATGTTTGGAAAAGCGCTATTGCCTTTCTGGGAACGAGTCAGGTCGGCCCCGAATTTAAAAAAAAAACTCCGAACCGAGACCTTAAGGTTCCGGTTCGGAATTGTTTTGACCAAGGACCTAAATAGTGCGTGAAGATAAGACGCAAATCCTAGGTTTTCTCGTTAGTTTTGGCTCCCGATTTTTCGGCTATCGCTATAGCAGTGCGTTATCTTTTATATTTCCTGAAAAACCCGATCTTCGTAGCGTTTTACGGTTTCCGAGTTTTGGTCGTCCGCGGGTACTTCCTGGTATTAGTGCGCGATGACGGTAACGCGGCTTTGTCGCCTGATTACCCGAATCGTGCGTTCTATGTGCGTTTTGCATGGTTTCGCACCATCGGGGATTGCGGAAAACGTATCCTCACAATTTTTTTTCATTTTTCCTAATTGCACAGACAGAATGATGACCTTTATTTCCATATCAGTCATTATCCTAGGAAAACTTTTATTTTCCTTCCAGCGGCCTTGGAAGAATGCCCTAAAAATAGCAGTTTTGGGGATGAAAATTGCTTTTAGTGACGGTTTTCACTAAAAATGACGTTTCCACAGAAAATATCAAATTCGTCTGTCGTTCGAAGATAAGTCACCCCTATCCATCAGAAACATTGAATCGGCCGAAAAGGGATGTTTGGAAAAGCGCTATTGCCTTTCTGGGAACGAGTCAGGTCGGCCCCGAATTTAAAAAAAAAACTCCGAACCGAGACCTTAAAGGGGCATAAAATCTTAATTAATGACGTCATAGGTGCCGTAATATTATTGCATATTGACGTCTTTATCCAAGGCTTGAAGATTGTGAAAAAAATTTCCATAATTCTGCCTTTTTTCCGTTCCAAAGGCAGTACTATTCATATCTGGGCTTTGGTGCCCCCCTCCCTCATAATCCCCCCCCCCCCCCCCCCCGACACAGCATGCAATGTCAAATTAAGGCTTCCCTCACGTGTACGCTGTTCATTCAGTCGCTTTGATTACGGCGGCGATTGATATAAGTTAGGCACTGGATTTGACTGTAAGCATAAATTTGGTACACTCTCTTCGCATTTTTACCTAAGGAGGGATAGTACGCAAAGTGTAGGTAAATTAAGCGCTATTTAAGAGGAAACTGGGAAATCGAATGTTAAGTTCCTTGCTCCTAGAAGCCTTAACCTTTTTTCGCTTTGTTGGTGCCAAATAGTAGTCTGATAGGTTCTCCACGCACCCATAAAGAGTTTATTACTCTACCCGCTTCCTTCTCCGTCAATTTCACCGATAATGGGTTCTGACTGGCAAAAGAATGGTGTATTTCACACATTTGGTGTGCCTTGCGCTTCTTAAGAGGACCTTCACGGCACAATTCTACAAATTCGACGTCGGACGACTTTGATTTGGAAAGCGCAAACCCTGTGCTACCACTTCATGTCAAAATCTGCGATTTTCATCGGTGCAATCAAGCGCGACGAACCAAAACGCAATCCCACTCAGTTGCCCTGTGATTCCCGTGACGTCACTTCGTGACGTCATCCTTATATTCGCTTTTAGAAGGTCTAGCGTTAAGTATGAAGCCCAGAAACGACGGAACTGCCATAGATATCGTCGGCCGCGGACCCGTGAAGATTTCCCCGCCGGTTTTGCATGTTTTCCGTAAAGCGCTTTGATAGTAGCTTACATTTTTCATTGCTCTTTCTGATTGTGACGTCAATGTTCTGTCAGGGTTTGAATATGCGGCAAATGTCGAGGTAGCGCTGTATTTTCTCTATGGCTTTAAGCATGTCCTGCGGGAAAAGTGACCATCGCAGCCAAGTGAAATTTGGATATATGGTAGATGGAATCTTTCTGAAGTCTGGGGTGAAATTTTTATGACAGAATATGCAAATTAAGGTTCCGGTTCGGAATTGTTTTGACCAAGGACCTAAATAGTGCGTGAAGATAAGACGCAAATCCTAGGTTTTCTCGTTAGTTTTGGCTCCCGATTTTTCGGCTATCGCTATAGCAGTGCGTTATCTTTTATATTTCCTGAAAAACCCGATCTTCGTAGCGTTTTACGGTTTCCGAGTTTTGGTCGTCCGCGGGTACTTCCTGGTATTAGTGCGCGATGACGGTAACGCGGCTTTGTCGCCTGATTACCCGAATCGTGCGTTCTATGTGCGTTTTGCATGGTTTCGCACCATCGGGGATTGCGGAAAACGTATCCTCACAATTTTTTTTCATTTTTCCTAATTGCACAGACAGAATGATGACCTTTATTTCCATATCAGTCATTATCCTAGGAAAACTTTTATTTTCCTTCCAGCGGCCTTGGAAGAATGCCCTAAAAATAGCAGTTTTGGGGATGAAAATTGCTTTTAGTGACGGTTTTCACTAAAAATGACGTTTCCACAGAAAATATCAAATTCGTCTGTCGTTCGAAGATAAGTCACCCCTATCCATCAGAAACATTGAATCGGCCGAAAAGGGATGTTTGGAAAAGCGCTATTGCCTTTCTGGGAACGAGTCAGGTCGGCCCCGAATTTAAAAAAAAAACTCCGAACCGAGACCTTAAAGGGGCATAAAATCTTAATTAATGACGTCATAGGTGCCGTAATATTATTGCATATTGACGTCTTTATCCAAGGCTTGAAGATTGTGAAAAAAATTTCCATAATTCTGCCTTTTTTCCGTTCCAAAGGCAGTACTATTCATATCTGGGCTTTGGTGCCCCCCTCCCTCATAATCCCCCCCCCCCCCCCCCGACACAGCATGCAATGTCAAATTAAGGCTTCCCTCACGTGTACGCTGTTCATTCAGTCGCTTTGATTACGGCGGCGATTGATATAAGTTAGGCACTGGATTTGACTGTAAGCATAAATTTGGTACACTCTCTTCGCATTTTTACCTAAGGAGGGATAGTACGCAAAGTGTAGGTAAATTAAGCGCTATTTAAGAGGAAACTGGGAAATCGAATGTTAAGTTCCTTGCTCCTAGAAGCCTTAACCTTTTTTCGCTTTGTTGGTGCCAAATAGTAGTCTGATAGGTTCTCCACGCACCCATAAAGAGTTTATTACTCTACCCGCTTCCTTCTCCGTCAATTTCACCGATAATGGGTTCTGACTGGCAAAAGAATGGTGTATTTCACACATTTGGTGTGCCTTGCGCTTCTTAAGAGGACCTTCACGGCACAATTCTACAAATTCGACGTCGGACGACTTTGATTTGGAAAGCGCAAACCCTGTGCTACCACTTCATGTCAAAATCTGCGATTTTCATCGGTGCAATCAAGCGCGACGAACCAAAACGCAATCCCACTCAGTTGCCCTGTGATTCCCGTGACGTCACTTCGTGACGTCATCCTTATATTCGCTTTTAGAAGGTCTAGCGTTAAGTATGAAGCCCAGAAACGACGGAACTGCCATAGATATCGTCGGCCGCGGACCCGTGAAGATTTCCCCGCCGGTTTTGCATGTTTTCCGTAAAGCGCTTTGATAGTAGCTTACATTTTTCATTGCTCTTTCTGATTGTGACGTCAATGTTCTGTCAGGGTTTGAATATGCGGCAAATGTCGAGGTAGCGCTGTATTTTCTCTATGGCTTTAAGCATGTCCTGCGGGAAAAGTGACCATCGCAGCCAAGTGAAATTTGGATATATGGTAGATGGAATCTTTCTGAAGTCTGGGGTGAAATTTTTATGACAGAATATGCAAATTAAGGTTCCGGTTCGGAATTGTTTTGACCAAGGACCTAAATAGTGCGTGAAGATAAGACGCAAATCCTAGGTTTTCTCGTTAGTTTTGGCTCCCGATTTTTCGGCTATCGCTATAGCAGTGCGTTATCTTTTATATTTCCTGAAAAACCCGATCTTCGTAGCGTTTTACGGTTTCCGAGTTTTGGTCGTCCGCGGGTACTTCCTGGTATTAGTGCGCGATGACGGTAACGCGGCTTTGTCGCCTGATTACCCGAATCGTGCGTTCTATGTGCGTTTTGCATGGTTTCGCACCATCGGGGATTGCGGAAAACGTATCCTCACAATTTTTTTTCATTTTTCCTAATTGCACAGACAGAATGATGACCTTTATTTCCATATCAGTCATTATCCTAGGAAAACTTTTATTTTCCTTCCAGCGGCCTTGGAAGAATGCCCTAAAAATAGCAGTTTTGGGGATGAAAATTGCTTTTAGTGACGGTTTTCACTAAAAATGACGTTTCCACAGAAAATATCAAATTCGTCTGTCGTTCGAAGATAAGTCACCCCTATCCATCAGAAACATTGAATCGGCCGAAAAGGGATGTTTGGAAAAGCGCTATTGCCTTTCTGGGAACGAGTCAGGTCGGCCCCGAATTTAAAAAAAAAACTCCGAACCGAGACCTTAAAGGGGCATAAAATCTTAATTAATGACGTCATAGGTGCCGTAATATTATTGCATATTGACGTCTTTATCCAAGGCTTGAAGATTGTGAAAAAAATTTCCATAATTCTGCCTTTTTTCCGTTCCAAAGGCAGTACTATTCATATCTGGGCTTTGGTGCCCCCCTCCCTCATAATCCCCCCCCCCCCCCCCCCGACACAGCATGCAATGTCAAATTAAGGCTTCCCTCACGTGTACGCTGTTCATTCAGTCGCTTTGATTACGGCGGCGATTGATATAAGTTAGGCACTGGATTTGACTGTAAGCATAAATTTGGTACACTCTCTTCGCATTTTTACCTAAGGAGGGATAGTACGCAAAGTGTAGGTAAATTAAGCGCTATTTAAGAGGAAACTGGGAAATCGAATGTTAAGTTCCTTGCTCCTAGAAGCCTTAACCTTTTTTCGCTTTGTTGGTGCCAAATAGTAGTCTGATAGGTTCTCCACGCACCCATAAAGAGTTTATTACTCTACCCGCTTCCTTCTCCGTCAATTTCACCGATAATGGGTTCTGACTGGCAAAAGAATGGTGTATTTCACACATTTGGTGTGCCTTGCGCTTCTTAAGAGGACCTTCACGGCACAATTCTACAAATTCGACGTCGGACGACTTTGATTTGGAAAGCGCAAACCCTGTGCTACCACTTCATGTCAAAATCTGCGATTTTCATCGGTGCAATCAAGCGCGACGAACCAAAACGCAATCCCACTCAGTTGCCCTGTGATTCCCGTGACGTCACTTCGTGACGTCATCCTTATATTCGCTTTTAGAAGGTCTAGCGTTAAGTATGAAGCCCAGAAACGACGGAACTGCCATAGATATCGTCGGCCGCGGACCCGTGAAGATTTCCCCGCCGGTTTTGCATGTTTTCCGTAAAGCGCTTTGATAGTAGCTTACATTTTTCATTGCTCTTTCTGATTGTGACGTCAATGTTCTGTCAGGGTTTGAATATGCGGCAAATGTCGAGGTAGCGCTGTATTTTCTCTATGGCTTTAAGCATGTCCTGCGGGAAAAGTGACCATCGCAGCCAAGTGAAATTTGGATATATGGTAGATGGAATCTTTCTGAAGTCTGGGGTGAAATTTTTATGACAGAATATGCAAATTAAGGTTCCGGTTCGGAATTGTTTTGACCAAGGACCTAAATAGTGCGTGAAGATAAGACGCAAATCCTAGGTTTTCTCGTTAGTTTTGGCTCCCGATTTTTCGGCTATCGCTATAGCAGTGCGTTATCTTTTATATTTCCTGAAAAACCCGATCTTCGTAGCGTTTTACGGTTTCCGAGTTTTGGTCGTCCGCGGGTACTTCCTGGTATTAGTGCGCGATGACGGTAACGCGGCTTTGTCGCCTGATTACCCGAATCGTGCGTTCTATGTGCGTTTTGCATGGTTTCGCACCATCGGGGATTGCGGAAAACGTATCCTCACAATTTTTTTTCATTTTTCCTAATTGCACAGACAGAATGATGACCTTTATTTCCATATCAGTCATTATCCTAGGAAAACTTTTATTTTCCTTCCAGCGGCCTTGGAAGAATGCCCTAAAAATAGCAGTTTTGGGGATGAAAATTGCTTTTAGTGACGGTTTTCACTAAAAATGACGTTTCCACAGAAAATATCAAATTCGTCTGTCGTTCGAAGATAAGTCACCCCTATCCATCAGAAACATTGAATCGGCCGAAAAGGGATGTTTGGAAAAGCGCTATTGCCTTTCTGGGAACGAGTCAGGTCGGCCCCGAATTTAAAAAAAAAACTCCGAACCGAGACCTTAAAGGGGCATAAAATCTTAATTAATGACGTCATAGGTGCCGTAATATTATTGCATATTGACGTCTTTATCCAAGGCTTGAAGATTGTGAAAAAAATTTCCATAATTCTGCCTTTTTTCCGTTCCAAAGGCAGTACTATTCATATCTGGGCTTTGGTGCCCCCCTCCCTCATAATCCCCCCCCCCCCCCCGACACAGCATGCAATGTCAAATTAAGGCTTCCCTCACGTGTACGCTGTTCATTCAGTCGCTTTGATTACGGCGGCGATTGATATAAGTTAGGCACTGGATTTGACTGTAAGCATAAATTTGGTACACTCTCTTCGCATTTTTACCTAAGGAGGGATAGTACGCAAAGTGTAGGTAAATTAAGCGCTATTTAAGAGGAAACTGGGAAATCGAATGTTAAGTTCCTTGCTCCTAGAAGCCTTAACCTTTTTTCGCTTTGTTGGTGCCAAATAGTAGTCTGATAGGTTCTCCACGCACCCATAAAGAGTTTATTACTCTACCCGCTTCCTTCTCCGTCAATTTCACCGATAATGGGTTCTGACTGGCAAAAGAATGGTGTATTTCACACATTTGGTGTGCCTTGCGCTTCTTAAGAGGACCTTCACGGCACAATTCTACAAATTCGACGTCGGACGACTTTGATTTGGAAAGCGCAAACCCTGTGCTACCACTTCATGTCAAAATCTGCGATTTTCATCGGTGCAATCAAGCGCGACGAACCAAAACGCAATCCCACTCAGTTGCCCTGTGATTCCCGTGACGTCACTTCGTGACGTCATCCTTATATTCGCTTTTAGAAGGTCTAGCGTTAAGTATGAAGCCCAGAAACGACGGAACTGCCATAGATATCGTCGGCCGCGGACCCGTGAAGATTTCCCCGCCGGTTTTGCATGTTTTCCGTAAAGCGCTTTGATAGTAGCTTACATTTTTCATTGCTCTTTCTGATTGTGACGTCAATGTTCTGTCAGGGTTTGAATATGCGGCAAATGTCGAGGTAGCGCTGTATTTTCTCTATGGCTTTAAGCATGTCCTGCGGGAAAAGTGACCATCGCAGCCAAGTGAAATTTGGATATATGGTAGATGGAATCTTTCTGAAGTCTGGGGTGAAATTTTTATGACAGAATATGCAAATTAAGGTTCCGGTTCGGAATTGTTTTGACCAAGGACCTAAATAGTGCGTGAAGATAAGACGCAAATCCTAGGTTTTCTCGTTAGTTTTGGCTCCCGATTTTTCGGCTATCGCTATAGCAGTGCGTTATCTTTTATATTTCCTGAAAAACCCGATCTTCGTAGCGTTTTACGGTTTCCGAGTTTTGGTCGTCCGCGGGTACTTCCTGGTATTAGTGCGCGATGACGGTAACGCGGCTTTGTCGCCTGATTACCCGAATCGTGCGTTCTATGTGCGTTTTGCATGGTTTCGCACCATCGGGGATTGCGGAAAACGTATCCTCACAATTTTTTTTCATTTTTCCTAATTGCACAGACAGAATGATGACCTTTATTTCCATATCAGTCATTATCCTAGGAAAACTTTTATTTTCCTTCCAGCGGCCTTGGAAGAATGCCCTAAAAATAGCAGTTTTGGGGATGAAAATTGCTTTTAGTGACGGTTTTCACTAAAAATGACGTTTCCACAGAAAATATCAAATTCGTCTGTCGTTCGAAGATAAGTCACCCCTATCCATCAGAAACATTGAATCGGCCGAAAAGGGATGTTTGGAAAAGCGCTATTGCCTTTCTGGGAACGAGTCAGGTCGGCCCCGAATTTAAAAAAAAAACTCCGAACCGAGACCTTAAAGGGGCATAAAATCTTAATTAATGACGTCATAGGTGCCGTAATATTATTGCATATTGACGTCTTTATCCAAGGCTTGAAGATTGTGAAAAAAAATTCCATAATTCTGCCTTTTTTCCGTTCCAAAGGCAGTACTATTCATATCTGGGCTTTGGTGCCCCCCTCCCTCATAATCCCCCCCCCCCCCCCCCCGACACAGCATGCAATGTCAAATTAAGGCTTCCCTCACGTGTACGCTGTTCATTCAGTCGCTTTGATTACGGCGGCGATTGATATAAGTTAGGCACTGGATTTGACTGTAAGCATAAATTTGGTACACTCTCTTCGCATTTTTACCTAAGGAGGGATAGTACGCAAAGTGTAGGTAAATTAAGCGCTATTTAAGAGGAAACTGGGAAATCGAATGTTAAGTTCCTTGCTCCTAGAAGCCTTAACCTTTTTTCGCTTTGTTGGTGCCAAATAGTAGTCTGATAGGTTCTCCACGCACCCATAAAGAGTTTATTACTCTACCCGCTTCCTTCTCCGTCAATTTCACCGATAATGGGTTCTGACTGGCAAAAGAATGGTGTATTTCACACATTTGGTGTGCCTTGCGCTTCTTAAGAGGACTTTCACGGCACAATTCTACAAATTCGACGTCGGACGACTTTGATTTGGAAAGCGCAAACCCTGTGCTACCACTTCATGTCAAAATCTGCGATTTTCATCGGTGCAATCAAGCGCGACGAACCAAAACGCAATCCCACTCAGTTGCCCTGTGATTCCCGTGACGTCACTTCGTGACGTCATCCTTATATTCGCTTTTAGAAGGTCTAGCGTTAAGTATGAAGCCCAGAAACGACGGAACTGCCATAGATATCGTCGGCCGCGGACCCGTGAAGATTTCCCCGCCGGTTTTGCATGTTTTCCGTAAAGCGCTTTGATAGTAGCTTACATTTTTCATTGCTCTTTCTGATTGTGACGTCAATGTTCTGTCAGGGTTTGAATATGCGGCAAATGTCGAGGTAGCGCTGTATTTTCTCTATGGCTTTAAGCATGTCCTGCGGGAAAAGTGACCATCGCAGCCAAGTGAAATTTGGATATATGGTAGATGGAATCTTTCTGAAGTCTGGGGTGAAATTTTTATGACAGAATATGCAAATTAAGGTTCCGGTTCGGAATTGTTTTGACCAAGGACCTAAATAGTGCGTGAAGATAAGACGCAAATCCTAGGTTTTCTCGTTAGTTTTGGCTCCCGATTTTTCGGCTATCGCTATAGCAGTGCGTTATCTTTTATATTTCCTGAAAAACCCGATCTTCGTAGCGTTTTACGGTTTCCGAGTTTTGGTCGTCCGCGGGTACTTCCTGGTATTAGTGCGCGATGACGGTTACGCGGCTTTGTCGCCTGATTACCCGAATCGTGCGTTCTATGTGCGTTTTGCATGGTTTCGCACCATCGGGGATTGCGGAAAACGTATCCTCACAATTTTTTTTCATTTTTCCTAATTGCACAGACAGAATGATGACCTTTATTTCCATATCAGTCATTATCCTAGGAAAACTTTTATTTTCCTTCCAGCGGCCTTGGAAGAATGCCCTAAAAATAGCAGTTTTGGGGATGAAAATTGCTTTTAGTGACGGTTTTCACTAAAAATGACGTTTCCACAGAAAATATCAAATTCGTCTGTCGTTCGAAGATAAGTCACCCCTATCCATCAGAAACATTGAATCGGCCGAAAAGGGATGTTTGGAAAAGCGCTATTGCCTTTCTGGGAACGAGTCAGGTCGGCCCCGAATTTAAAAAAAAAACTCCGAACCGAGACCTTAAAGGGGCATAAAATCTTAATTAATGACGTCATAGGTGCCGTAATATTATTGCATATTGACGTCTTTATCCAAGGCTTGAAGATTGTGAAAAAAAATTCCATAATTCTGCCTTTTTTCCGTTCCAAAGGCAGTACTATTCATATCTGGGCTTTGGTGCCCCCCTCCCTCATAATCCCCCCCCCCCCCCCCCCCGACACAGCATGCAATGTCAAATTAAGGCTTCCCTCACGTGTACGCTGTTCATTCAGTCGCTTTGATTACGGCGGCGATTGATATAAGTTAGGCACTGGATTTGACTGTAAGCATAAATTTGGTACACTCTCTTCGCATTTTTACCTAAGGAGGGATAGTACGCAAAGTGTAGGTAAATTAAGCGCTATTTAAGAGGAAACTGGGAAATCGAATGTTAAGTTCCTTGCTCCTAGAAGCCTTAACCTTTTTTCGCTTTGTTGGTGCCAAATAGTAGTCTGATAGGTTCTCCACGCACCCATAAAGAGTTTATTACTCTACCCGCTTCCTTCTCCGTCAATTTCACCGATAATGGGTTCTGACTGGCAAAAGAATGGTGTATTTCACACATTTGGTGTGCCTTGCGCTTCTTAAGAGGACTTTCACGGCACAATTCTACAAATTCGACGTCGGACGACTTTGATTTGGAAAGCGCAAACCCTGTGCTACCACTTCATGTCAAAATCTGCGATTTTCATCGGTGCAATCAAGCGCGACGAACCAAAACGCAATCCCACTCAGTTGCCCTGTGATTCCCGTGACGTCACTTCGTGACGTCATCCTTATATTCGCTTTTAGAAGGTCTAGCGTTAAGTATGAAGCCCAGAAACGACGGAACTGCCATAGATATCGTCGGCCGCGGACCCGTGAAGATTTCCCCGCCGGTTTTGCATGTTTTCCGTAAAGCGCTTTGATAGTAGCTTACATTTTTCATTGCTCTTTCTGATTGTGACGTCAATGTTCTGTCAGGGTTTGAATATGCGGCAAATGTCGAGGTAGCGCTGTATTTTCTCTATGGCTTTAAGCATGTCCTGCGGGAAAAGTGACCATCGCAGCCAAGTGAAATTTGGATATATGGTAGATGGAATCTTTCTGAAGTCTGGGGTGAAATTTTTATGACAGAATATGCAAATTAAGGTTCCGGTTCGGAATTGTTTTGACCAAGGACCTAAATAGTGCGTGAAGATAAGACGCAAATATAAATCCTAGGTTTTCTCGTTAGTTTTGGCTCCCGATTTTTCGGCTATCGCTATAGCAGTGCGTTATCTTTTATATTTCCTGAAAAACCCGATCTTCGTAGCGTTTTACGGTTTCCGAGTTTTGGTCGTCCGCGGGTACTTCCTGGTATTAGTGCGCGATGACGGTAACGCGGCTTTGTCGCCTGATTACCCGAATCGTGCGTTCTATGTGCGTTTTGCATGGTTTCGCACCATCGGGGATTGCGGAAAACGTATCCTCACAATTTTTTTTCATTTTTCCTAATTGCACAGACAGAATGATGACCTTTATTTCCATATCAGTCATTATCCTAGGAAAACTTTTATTTTCCTTCCAGCGGCCTTGGAAGAATGCCCTAAAAATAGCAGTTTTGGGGATGAAAATTGCTTTTAGTGACGGTTTTCACTAAAAATGACGTTTCCACAGAAAATATCAAATTCGTCTGTCGTTCGAAGATAAGTCACCCCTATCCATCAGAAACATTGAATCGGCCGAAAAGGGATGTTTGGAAAAGCGCTATTGCCTTTCTGGGAACGAGTCAGGTCGGCCCCGAATTTAAAAAAAAAACTCCGAACCGAGACCTTAAAGGGGCATAAAATCTTAATTAATGACGTCATAGGTGCCGTAATATTATTGCATATTGACGTCTTTATCCAAGGCTTGAAGATTGTGAAAAAAATTTCCATAATTCTGCCTTTTTTCCGTTCCAAAGGCAGTACTATTCATATCTGGGCTTTGGTGCCCCCCTCCCTCATAATCCCCCCCCCCCCCCGACACAGCATGCAATGTCAAATTAAGGCTTCCCTCACGTGTACGCTGTTCATTCAGTCGCTTTGATTACGGCGGCGATTGATATAAGTTAGGCACTGGATTTGACTGTAAGCATAAATTTGGTACACTCTCTTCGCATTTTTACCTAAGGAGGGATAGTACGCAAAGTGTAGGTAAATTAAGCGCTATTTAAGAGGAAACTGGGAAATCGAATGTTAAGTTCCTTGCTCCTAGAAGCCTTAACCTTTTTTCGCTTTGTTGGTGCCAAATAGTAGTCTGATAGGTTCTCCACGCACCCATAAAGAGTTTATTACTCTACCCGCTTCCTTCTCCGTCAATTTCACCGATAATGGGTTCTGACTGGCAAAAGAATGGTGTATTTCACACATTTGGTGTGCCTTGCGCTTCTTAAGAGGACCTTCACGGCACAATTCTACAAATTCGACGTCGGACGACTTTGATTTGGAAAGCGCAAACCCTGTGCTACCACTTCATGTCAAAATCTGCGATTTTCATCGGTGCAATCAAGCGCGACGAACCAAAACGCAATCCCACTCAGTTGCCCTGTGATTCCCGTGACGTCACTTCGTGACGTCATCCTTATATTCGCTTTTAGAAGGTCTAGCGTTAAGTATGAAGCCCAGAAACGACGGAACTGCCATAGATATCGTCGGCCGCGGACCCGTGAAGATTTCCCCGCCGGTTTTGCATGTTTTCCGTAAAGCGCTTTGATAGTAGCTTACATTTTTCATTGCTCTTTCTGATTGTGACGTCAATGTTCTGTCAGGGTTTGAATATGCGGCAAATGTCGAGGTAGCGCTGTATTTTCTCTATGGCTTTAAGCATGTCCTGCGGGAAAAGTGACCATCGCAGCCAAGTGAAATTTGGATATATGGTAGATGGAATCTTTCTGAAGTCTGGGGTGAAATTTTTATGACAGAATATGCAAATTAAGGTTCCGGTTCGGAATTGTTTTGACCAAGGACCTAAATAGTGCGTGAAGATAAGACGCAAATATAAATCCTAGGTTTTCTCGTTAGTTTTGGCTCCCGATTTTTCGGCTATCGCTATAGCAGTGCGTTATCTTTTATATTTCCTGAAAAACCCGATCTTCGTAGCGTTTTACGGTTTCCGAGTTTTGGTCGTCCGCGGGTACTTCCTGGTATTAGTGCGCGATGACGGTAACGCGGCTTTGTCGCCTGATTACCCGAATCGTGCGTTCTATGTGCGTTTTGCATGGTTTCGCACCATCGGGGATTGCGGAAAACGTATCCTCACAATTTTTTTTCATTTTTCCTAATTGCACAGACAGAATGATGACCTTTATTTCCATATCAGTCATTATCCTAGGAAAACTTTTATTTTCCTTCCAGCGGCCTTGGAAGAATGCCCTAAAAATAGCAGTTTTGGGGATGAAAATTGCTTTTAGTGACGGTTTTCACTAAAAATGACGTTTCCACAGAAAATATCAAATTCGTCTGTCGTTCGAAGATAAGTCACCCCTATCCATCAGAAACATTGAATCGGCCGAAAAGGGATGTTTGGAAAAGCGCTATTGCCTTTCTGGGAACGAGTCAGGTCGGCCCCGAATTTAAAAAAAAAACTCCGAACCGAGACCTTAAAGGGGCATAAAATCTTAATTAATGACGTCATAGGTGCCGTAATATTATTGCATATTGACGTCTTTATCCAAGGCTTGAAGATTGTGAAAAAAAATTCCATAATTCTGCCTTTTTTCCGTTCCAAAGGCAGTACTATTCATATCTGGGCTTTGGTGCCCCCCTCCCTCATAATCCCCCCCCCCCCCCCCCCCGACACAGCATGCAATGTCAAATTAAGGCTTCCCTCACGTGTACGCTGTTCATTCAGTCGCTTTGATTACGGCGGCGATTGATATAAGTTAGGCACTGGATTTGACTGTAAGCATAAATTTGGTACACTCTCTTCGCATTTTTACCTAAGGAGGGATAGTACGCAAAGTGTAGGTAAATTAAGCGCTATTTAAGAGGAAACTGGGAAATCGAATGTTAAGTTCCTTGCTCCTAGAAGCCTTAACCTTTTTTCGCTTTGTTGGTGCCAAATAGTAGTCTGATAGGTTCTCCACGCACCCATAAAGAGTTTATTACTCTACCCGCTTCCTTCTCCGTCAATTTCACCGATAATGGGTTCTGACTGGCAAAAGAATGGTGTATTTCACACATTTGGTGTGCCTTGCGCTTCTTAAGAGGACTTTCACGGCACAATTCTACAAATTCGACGTCGGACGACTTTGATTTGGAAAGCGCAAACCCTGTGCTACCACTTCATGTCAAAATCTGCGATTTTCATCGGTGCAATCAAGCGCGACGAACCAAAACGCAATCCCACTCAGTTGCCCTGTGATTCCCGTGACGTCACTTCGTGACGTCATCCTTATATTCGCTTTTAGAAGGTCTAGCGTTAAGTATGAAGCCCAGAAACGACGGAACTGCCATAGATATCGTCGGCCGCGGACCCGTGAAGATTTCCCCGCCGGTTTTGCATGTTTTCCGTAAAGCGCTTTGATAGTAGCTTACATTTTTCATTGCTCTTTCTGATTGTGACGTCAATGTTCTGTCAGGGTTTGAATATGCGGCAAATGTCGAGGTAGCGCTGTATTTTCTCTATGGCTTTAAGCATGTCCTGCGGGAAAAGTGACCATCGCAGCCAAGTGAAATTTGGATATATGGTAGATGGAATCTTTCTGAAGTCTGGGGTGAAATTTTTATGACAGAATATGCAAATTAAAGGGGCATAAAATCTTAATTAATGACGTCATAGGTGCCGTAATATTATTGCATATTGACGTCTTTATCCAAGGCTTGAAGATTGTGAAAGAAAATTCCATAATTCTGCCTTTTTTCCGTTCCAAAGGCAGTACTATTCATATCTGGGCTTTGGTGCCCCCCTCCCTCATAATCCCCCCCCCCCCCCGACACAGCATGCAATGTCAAATTAAGGCTTCCCTCACGTGTACGCTGTTCATTCAGTCGCTTTGATTACGGCGGCGATTGATATAAGTTAGGCACTGGATTTGACTGTAAGCATAAATTTGGTACACTCTCTTCGCATTTTTACCTAAGGAGGGATAGTACGCAAAGTGTAGGTAAATTAAGCGCTATTTAAGAGGAAACTGGGAAATCGAATGTTAAGTTCCTTGCTCCTAGAAGCCTTAACCTTTTTTCGCTTTGTTGGTGCCAAATAGTAGTCTGATAGGTTCTCCACGCACCCATAAAGAGTTTATTACTCTACCCGCTTCCTTCTCCGTCAATTTCACCGATAATGGGTTCTGACTGGCAAAAGAATGGTGTATTTCACACATTTGGTGTGCCTTGCGCTTCTTAAGAGGACTTTCACGGCACAATTCTACAAATTCGACGTCGGACGACTTTGATTTGGAAAGCGCAAACCCTGTGCTACCACTTCATGTCAAAATCTGCGATTTTCATCGGTGCAATCAAGCGCGACGAACCAAAACGCAATCCCACTCAGTTGCCCTGTGATTCCCGTGACGTCACTTCGTGACGTCATCCTTATATTCGCTTTTAGAAGGTCTAGCGTTAAGTATGAAGCCCAGAAACGACGGAACTGCCATAGATATCGTCGGCCGCGGACCCGTGAAGATTTCCCCGCCGGTTTTGCATGTTTTCCGTAAAGCGCTTTGATAGTAGCTTACATTTTTCATTGCTCTTTCTGATTGTGACGTCAATGTTCTGTCAGGGTTTGAATATGCGGCAAATGTCGAGGTAGCGCTGTATTTTCTCTATGGCTTTAAGCATGTCCTGCGGGAAAAGTGACCATCGCAGCCAAGTGAAATTTGGATATATGGTAGATGGAATCTTTCTGAAGTCTGGGGTGAAATTTTTATGACAGAATATGCAAATTAAGGTTCCGGTTCGGAATTGTTTTGACCAAGGACCTAAATAGTGCGTGAAGATAAGACGCAAATCCTAGGTTTTCTCGTTAGTTTTGGCTCCCGATTTTTCGGCTATCGCTATAGCAGTGCGTTATCTTTTATATTTCCTGAAAAACCCGATCTTCGTAGCGTTTTACGGTTTCCGAGTTTTGGTCGTCCGCGGGTACTTCCTGGTATTAGTGCGCGATGACGGTAACGCGGCTTTGTCGCCTGATTACCCGAATCGTGCGTTCTATGTGCGTTTTGCATGGTTTCGCACCATCGGGGATTGCGGAAAACGTATCCTCACAATTTTTTTTCATTTTTCCTAATTGCACAGACAGAATGATGACCTTTATTTCCATATCAGTCATTATCCTAGGAAAACTTTTATTTTCCTTCCAGCGGCCTTGGAAGAATGCCCTAAAAATAGCAGTTTTGGGGATGAAAATTGCTTTTAGTGACGGTTTTCACTAAAAATGACGTTTCCACAGAAAATATCAAATTCGTCTGTCGTTCGAAGATAAGTCACCCCTATCCATCAGAAACATTGAATCGGCCGAAAAGGGATGTTTGGAAAAGCGCTATTGCCTTTCTGGGAACGAGTCAGGTCGGCCCCGAATTTAAAAAAAAAACTCCGAACCGAGACCTTAAAGGGGCATAAAATCTTAATTAATGACGTCATAGGTGCCGTAATATTATTGCATATTGACGTCTTTATCCAAGGCTTGAAGATTGTGAAAAAAATTTCCATAATTCTGCCTTTTTTCCGTTCCAAAGGCAGTACTATTCATATCTGGGCTTTGGTGCCCCCCTCCCTCATAATCCCCCCCCCCCCCCCCCGACACAGCATGCAATGTCAAATTAAGGCTTCCCTCACGTGTACGCTGTTCATTCAGTCGCTTTGATTACGGCGGCGATTGATATAAGTTAGGCACTGGATTTGACTGTAAGCATAAATTTGGTACACTCTCTTCGCATTTTTACCTAAGGAGGGATAGTACGCAAAGTGTAGGTAAATTAAGCGCTATTTAAGAGGAAACTGGGAAATCGAATGTTAAGTTCCTTGCTCCTAGAAGCCTTAACCTTTTTTCGCTTTGTTGGTGCCAAATAGTAGTCTGATAGGTTCTCCACGCACCCATAAAGAGTTTATTACTCTACCCGCTTCCTTCTCCGTCAATTTCACCGATAATGGGTTCTGACTGGCAAAAGAATGGTGTATTTCACACATTTGGTGTGCCTTGCGCTTCTTAAGAGGACCTTCACGGCACAATTCTACAAATTCGACGTCGGACGACTTTGATTTGGAAAGCGCAAACCCTGTGCTACCACTTCATGTCAAAATCTGCGATTTTCATCGGTGCAATCAAGCGCGACGAACCAAAACGCAATCCCACTCAGTTGCCCTGTGATTCCCGTGACGTCACTTCGTGACGTCATCCTTATATTCGCTTTTAGAAGGTCTAGCGTTAAGTATGAAGCCCAGAAACGACGGAACTGCCATAGATATCGTCGGCCGCGGACCCGTGAAGATTTCCCCGCCGGTTTTGCATGTTTTCCGTAAAGCGCTTTGATAGTAGCTTACATTTTTCATTGCTCTTTCTGATTGTGACGTCAATGTTCTGTCAGGGTTTGAATATGCGGCAAATGTCGAGGTAGCGCTGTATTTTCTCTATGGCTTTAAGCATGTCCTGCGGGAAAAGTGACCATCGCAGCCAAGTGAAATTTGGATATATGGTAGATGGAATCTTTCTGAAGTCTGGGGTGAAATTTTTATGACAGAATATGCAAATTAAGGTTCCGGTTCGGAATTGTTTTGACCAAGGACCTAAATAGTGCGTGAAGATAAGACGCAAATCCTAGGTTTTCTCGTTAGTTTTGGCTCCCGATTTTTCGGCTATCGCTATAGCAGTGCGTTATCTTTTATATTTCCTGAAAAACCCGATCTTCGTAGCGTTTTACGGTTTCCGAGTTTTGGTCGTCCGCGGGTACTTCCTGGTATTAGTGCGCGATGACGGTAACGCGGCTTTGTCGCCTGATTACCCGAATCGTGCGTTCTATGTGCGTTTTGCATGGTTTCGCACCATCGGGGATTGCGGAAAACGTATCCTCACAATTTTTTTTCATTTTTCCTAATTGCACAGACAGAATGATGACCTTTATTTCCATATCAGTCATTATCCTAGGAAAACTTTTATTTTCCTTCCAGCGGCCTTGGAAGAATGCCCTAAAAATAGCAGTTTTGGGGATGAAAATTGCTTTTAGTGACGGTTTTCACTAAAAATGACGTTTCCACAGAAAATATCAAATTCGTCTGTCGTTCGAAGATAAGTCACCCCTATCCATCAGAAACATTGAATCGGCCGAAAAGGGATGTTTGGAAAAGCGCTATTGCCTTTCTGGGAACGAGTCAGGTCGGCCCCGAATTTAAAAAAAAAACTCCGAACCGAGACCTTAAAGGGGCATAAAATCTTAATTAATGACGTCATAGGTGCCGTAATATTATTGCATATTGACGTCTTTATCCAAGGCTTGAAGATTGTGAAAAAAATTTCCATAATTCTGCCTTTTTTCCGTTCCAAAGGCAGTACTATTCATATCTGGGCTTTGGTGCCCCCCTCCCTCATAATCCCCCCCCCCCCCCCGACACAGCATGCAATGTCAAATTAAGGCTTCCCTCACGTGTACGCTGTTCATTCAGTCGCTTTGATTACGGCGGCGATTGATATAAGTTAGGCACTGGATTTGACTGTAAGCATAAATTTGGTACACTCTCTTCGCATTTTTACCTAAGGAGGGATAGTACGCAAAGTGTAGGTAAATTAAGCGCTATTTAAGAGGAAACTGGGAAATCGAATGTTAAGTTCCTTGCTCCTAGAAGCCTTAACCTTTTTTCGCTTTGTTGGTGCCAAATAGTAGTCTGATAGGTTCTCCACGCACCCATAAAGAGTTTATTACTCTACCCGCTTCCTTCTCCGTCAATTTCACCGATAATGGGTTCTGACTGGCAAAAGAATGGTGTATTTCACACATTTGGTGTGCCTTGCGCTTCTTAAGAGGACCTTCACGGCACAATTCTACAAATTCGACGTCGGACGACTTTGATTTGGAAAGCGCAAACCCTGTGCTACCACTTCATGTCAAAATCTGCGATTTTCATCGGTGCAATCAAGCGCGACGAACCAAAACGCAATCCCACTCAGTTGCCCTGTGATTCCCGTGACGTCACTTCGTGACGTCATCCTTATATTCGCTTTTAGAAGGTCTAGCGTTAAGTATGAAGCCCAGAAACGACGGAACTGCCATAGATATCGTCGGCCGCGGACCCGTGAAGATTTCCCCGCCGGTTTTGCATGTTTTCCGTAAAGCGCTTTGATAGTAGCTTACATTTTTCATTGCTCTTTCTGATTGTGACGTCAATGTTCTGTCAGGGTTTGAATATGCGGCAAATGTCGAGGTAGCGCTGTATTTTCTCTATGGCTTTAAGCATGTCCTGCGGGAAAAGTGACCATCGCAGCCAAGTGAAATTTGGATATATGGTAGATGGAATCTTTCTGAAGTCTGGGGTGAAATTTTTATGACAGAATATGCAAATTAAGGTTCCGGTTCGGAATTGTTTTGACCAAGGACCTAAATAGTGCGTGAAGATAAGACGCAAATATAAATCCTAGGTTTTCTCGTTAGTTTTGGCTCCCGATTTTTCGGCTATCGCTATAGCAGTGCGTTATCTTTTATATTTCCTGAAAAACCCGATCTTCGTAGCGTTTTACGGTTTCCGAGTTTTGGTCGTCCGCGGGTACTTCCTGGTATTAGTGCGCGATGACGGTAACGCGGCTTTGTCGCCTGATTACCCGAATCGTGCGTTCTATGTGCGTTTTGCATGGTTTCGCACCATCGGGGATTGCGGAAAACGTATCCTCACAATTTTTTTTCATTTTTCCTAATTGCACAGACAGAATGATGACCTTTATTTCCATATCAGTCATTATCCTAGGAAAACTTTTATTTTCCTTCCAGCGGCCTTGGAAGAATGCCCTAAAAATAGCAGTTTTGGGGATGAAAATTGCTTTTAGTGACGGTTTTCACTAAAAATGACGTTTCCACAGAAAATATCAAATTCGTCTGTCGTTCGAAGATAAGTCACCCCTATCCATCAGAAACATTGAATCGGCCGAAAAGGGATGTTTGGAAAAGCGCTATTGCCTTTCTGGGAACGAGTCAGGTCGGCCCCGAATTTAAAAAAAAAACTCCGAACCGAGACCTTAAAGGGGCATAAAATCTTAATTAATGACGTCATAGGTGCCGTAATATTATTGCATATTGACGTCTTTATCCAAGGCTTGAAGATTGTGAAAAAAAATTCCATAATTCTGCCTTTTTTCCGTTCCAAAGGCAGTACTATTCATATCTGGGCTTTGGTGCCCCCCTCCCTCATAATCCCCCCCCCCCCCCCCCCGACACAGCATGCAATGTCAAATTAAGGCTTCCCTCACGTGTACGCTGTTCATTCAGTCGCTTTGATTACGGCGGCGATTGATATAAGTTAGGCACTGGATTTGACTGTAAGCATAAATTTGGTACACTCTCTTCGCATTTTTACCTAAGGAGGGATAGTACGCAAAGTGTAGGTAAATTAAGCGCTATTTAAGAGGAAACTGGGAAATCGAATGTTAAGTTCCTTGCTCCTAGAAGCCTTAACCTTTTTTCGCTTTGTTGGTGCCAAATAGTAGTCTGATAGGTTCTCCACGCACCCATAAAGAGTTTATTACTCTACCCGCTTCCTTCTCCGTCAATTTCACCGATAATGGGTTCTGACTGGCAAAAGAATGGTGTATTTCACACATTTGGTGTGCCTTGCGCTTCTTAAGAGGACTTTCACGGCACAATTCTACAAATTCGACGTCGGACGACTTTGATTTGGAAAGCGCAAACCCTGTGCTACCACTTCATGTCAAAATCTGCGATTTTCATCGGTGCAATCAAGCGCGACGAACCAAAACGCAATCCCACTCAGTTGCCCTGTGATTCCCGTGACGTCACTTCGTGACGTCATCCTTATATTCGCTTTTAGAAGGTCTAGCGTTAAGTATGAAGCCCAGAAACGACGGAACTGCCATAGATATCGTCGGCCGCGGACCCGTGAAGATTTCCCCGCCGGTTTTGCATGTTTTCCGTAAAGCGCTTTGATAGTAGCTTACATTTTTCATTGCTCTTTCTGATTGTGACGTCAATGTTCTGTCAGGGTTTGAATATGCGGCAAATGTCGAGGTAGCGCTGTATTTTCTCTATGGCTTTAAGCATGTCCTGCGGGAAAAGTGACCATCGCAGCCAAGTGAAATTTGGATATATGGTAGATGGAATCTTTCTGAAGTCTGGGGTGAAATTTTTATGACAGAATATGCAAATTAAGGTTCCGGTTCGGAATTGTTTTGACCAAGGACCTAAATAGTGCGTGAAGATAAGACGCAAATCCTAGGTTTTCTCGTTAGTTTTGGCTCCCGATTTTTCGGCTATCGCTATAGCAGTGCGTTATCTTTTATATTTCCTGAAAAACCCGATCTTCGTAGCGTTTTACGGTTTCCGAGTTTTGGTCGTCCGCGGGTACTTCCTGGTATTAGTGCGCGATGACGGTAACGCGGCTTTGTCGCCTGATTACCCGAATCGTGCGTTCTATGTGCGTTTTGCATGGTTTCGCACCATCGGGGATTGCGGAAAACGTATCCTCACAATTTTTTTTCATTTTTCCTAATTGCACAGACAGAATGATGACCTTTATTTCCATATCAGTCATTATCCTAGGAAAACTTTTATTTTCCTTCCAGCGGCCTTGGAAGAATGCCCTAAAAATAGCAGTTTTGGGGATGAAAATTGCTTTTAGTGACGGTTTTCACTAAAAATGACGTTTCCACAGAAAATATCCAATTCGTCTGTCGTTCGAAGATAAGTCACCCCTATCCATCAGAAACATTGAATCGGCCGAAAAGGGATGTTTGGAAAAGCGCTATTGCCTTTCTGGGAACGAGTCAGGTCGGCCCCGAATTTAAAAAAAAAACTCCGAACCGAGACCTTAAAGGGGCATAAAATCTTAATTAATGACGTCATAGGTGCCGTAATATTATTGCATATTGACGTCTTTATCCAAGGCTTGAAGATTGTGAAAAAAATTTCCATAATTCTGCCTTTTTTCCGTTCCAAAGGCAGTACTATTCATATCTGGGCTTTGGTGCCCCCCTCCCTCATAATCCCCCCCCCCCCCCCGACACAGCATGCAATGTCAAATTAAGGCTTCCCTCACGTGTACGCTGTTCATTCAGTCGCTTTGATTACGGCGGCGATTGATATAAGTTAGGCACTGGATTTGACTGTAAGCATAAATTTGGTACACTCTCTTCGCATTTTTACCTAAGGAGGGATAGTACGCAAAGTGTAGGTAAATTAAGCGCTATTTAAGAGGAAACTGGGAAATCGAATGTTAAGTTCCTTGCTCCTAGAAGCCTTAACCTTTTTTTGCTTTGTTGGTGCCAAATAGTAGTCTGATAGGTTCTCCACGCACCCATAAAGAGTTTATTACTCTACCCGCTTCCTTCTCCGTCAATTTCACCGATAATGGGTTCTGACTGGCAAAAGAATGGTGTATTTCACACATTTGGTGTGCCTTGCGCTTCTTAAGAGGACTTTCACGGCACAATTCTACAAATTCGACGTCGGACGACTTTGATTTGGAAAGCGCAAACCCTGTGCTACCACTTCATGTCAAAATCTGCGATTTTCATCGGTGCAATCAAGCGCGACGAACCAAAACGCAATCCCACTCAGTTGCCCTGTGATTCCCGTGACGTCACTTCGTGACGTCATCCTTATATTCGCTTTTAGAAGGTCTAGCGTTAAGTATGAAGCCCAGAAACGACGGAACTGCCATAGATATCGTCGGCCGCGGACCCGTGAAGATTTCCCCGCCGGTTTTGCATGTTTTCCGTAAAGCGCTTTGATAGTAGCTTACATTTTTCATTGCTCTTTCTGATTGTGACGTCAATGTTCTGTCAGGGTTTGAATATGCGGCAAATGTCGAGGTAGCGCTGTATTTTCTCTATGGCTTTAAGCATGTCCTGCGGGAAAAGTGACCATCGCAGCCAAGTGAAATTTGGATATATGGTAGATGGAATCTTTCTGAAGTCTGGGGTGAAATTTTTATGACAGAATATGCAAATTAAGGTTCCGGTTCGGAATTGTTTTGACCAAGGACCTAAATAGTGCGTGAAGATAAGACGCAAATCCTAGGTTTTCTCGTTAGTTTTGGCTCCCGATTTTTCGGCTATCGCTATAGCAGTGCGTTATCTTTTATATTTCCTGAAAAACCCGATCTTCGTAGCGTTTTACGGTTTCCGAGTTTTGGTCGTCCGCGGGTACTTCCTGGTATTAGTGCGCGATGACGGTAACGCGGCTTTGTCGCCTGATTACCCGAATCGTGCGTTCTATGTGCGTTTTGCATGGTTTCGCACCATCGGGGATTGCGGAAAACGTATCCTCACAATTTTTTTTCATTTTTCCTAATTGCACAGACAGAATGATGACCTTTATTTCCATATCAGTCATTATCCTAGGAAAACTTTTATTTTCCTTCCAGCGGCCTTGGAAGAATGCCCTAAAAATAGCAGTTTTGGGGATGAAAATTGCTTTTAGTGACGGTTTTCACTAAAAATGACGTTTCCACAGAAAATATCAAATTCGTCTGTCGTTCGAAGATAAGTCACCCCTATCCATCAGAAACATTGAATCGGCCGAAAAGGGATGTTTGGAAAAGCGCTATTGCCTTTCTGGGAACGAGTCAGGTCGGCCCCGAATTTAAAAAAAAAACTCCGAACCGAGACCTCAACATGTAGACAAAACGTTCCAATATGGGACGTTAGGCATTATGGTTAGGTTTTTGACTGCGTCGTCTTCGAATGCATGGTTATCAAAGCCTTTTAGACAGTGCTGCAAATACTTAAGTCTCTTAAGTTTGTAATTCTGGTGGTGTTACTGACCCCATTTTCAAAAACCGCTGACAAAGAATGCACTATGGATAAAGGCAAGTTAACGTTACTTCATATGGGGAAAAATGCATCACTTAAGCTATCCACAACCTAAAAACACGTCAAAAACCAGCCGGACCCACTCCTCTGCTTGGAGAGTACACTGCTCCAAAACTGCACCACTGCTAGGTACGGAAAAGTCACGTTTACTATGTCGACGTCTTCCAAAATGTTTATGATATAGATAAAGATTTATTCTATTGATATATATTTACTGTACTATTTCATTATCACTTTCAAATACGACACTGCAATATCAAACCTTTGTGGCCCATATAATATCAACATACAGACTCATATATCAGCACACTAGACACATCCACTAGTCCTGTACCACCAAATGATTTTAACCCTATCTAGGCTGCCCCCTCATAACTTCCAAGCGGCATGGTGTATGATCCAATTGGTATCAGGACAACTCGGCACCAAGACAACTCGGCACCAGGACAACTCGGCACCAGGACAACTCGGCACCAGGACAACTCGGCACCAGGACAACTCGGCACCAGGACAACTCGGCACCAAGACAACTCGGCACCAGGACAACTCGGCACCTTAATCTTTTTTACACATTTTGTGTATGTTTACTTTACAAAGTAACGATTAATCGAATATCTATGTAAATACACAAATACATATATTTGAAATAACGTTATATTGTTTGTTTTTTTCGCGCTTCTTTTCTTTGTCCTACCATACTTCAAACTTAATTTTGGGGCCAAATCAAATTCTCAAATTGAATGATTTTGAAGTGGTGTATACCATAAGCGTAAATGAAGTCCTCTGGGCACATACACACCGAATTTGAGGTTATTTGGTTTTCATACCGGGGCATAGGATCCAAAAATGTACATTTTCGGTCTAAAAATCGCCCCAAAACACTAGAATTAAACATTTAGAAGCAATCAGCAATGTATGTCAAAAGTGTTCACAGATTTCTGTGGGTATATGTCCTTGGCATCCTTGTGCCAAATTTCAAGCCATTTGGTTGTATTTCCAGGGCACAGAAGACATGAATATACACTTTTTGGTCTAAAATGAAGAAAACTAACAATTCTAAAGGTACCGGTGTATATCATTACATAGTATGTCAAATTGTTCGACATTGATACAGTCAAATAATGTGTAAAAAAAGATTAAGGTGCCGAGTTGTCCTGGTGCCGAGTTGTCCTGCCTGGTGCCGAGTTGTCCTGGTGCCGAGTTGTCCTGGTGCCGAGTTGTCTTGGTGCCGAGTTGTCTTGGTGCCGAGTTGTCCGACATTCGATCCAATTTGCAGGGGATGATATCAAAGCATGAAACGTTAAATATTAATCACTATCCATAATAAGCCTTGATTATTTGGCGAAGATAATGTGTTCGTGGAACTCTAGTTGATTTTAAGTTTAGCCTCCCTTTAAAATCATCTATAGCGGAACAAAATCAATACACATTAGAATAGACTTTTTCCTACATGATTAGCGCAATCAGTGATATATAAACTGGACAAACTTGTTGTTAAAACCCTAGTCCTTCTGAGCCGGACAATTGTCGGTTTGCACATGCTTGTTCTGTATGCTAGCCCTGACAATTGTCGGGTTGAGGGTAAAAAAAAAAAAAAAATATGGATAATTCTTAATCTAATGTTGATCACCTAATAATCAGGTGAAAATAGGGTACCATTCAAATTCTTCTTCTTTTTGAAATCTTGATCTTGAAAACTATTTGAGTTCAAATGATGCTTGTCTAGTGAAGAAAGGCTTCTATTGGATAATATTCAATATGATGTCATGTAAATCATTATGCTGCACTGTTGAAATTTCCCTTATTGTCCATATTTAGCGATCTTGAAAGACTGCATGTGTTATTCTAAGATTATCATTGCACGTATGCCAAGCTAAGCATTTATATTCCATTTGATTTCACAAGTGATGAATATTGTTGCGTCACGTTTGGTGCTTTGTCACGTTTGCTGCCTAGGCACGGTTTGTGACAGTGCCCGAGTGTCACAAACCGTGCCTGGGACAAAAGCACGGTTTGTGACACTCGAACACCGTCACGAATGGTGCCCAACCGAGCACAGTTCGTGACACACAGGGGGTCTTATCCCATACTGTGCTTTTGGGCGGAGCTTAGTCTTCTGAGGGAGAGGAGTCTGCCCAACGCGTTTTTTCCCTGCAGCCCGCCATCTTTGTTTTTTTCGGGGCGCTGGGATGAGAAAGAATCAGCGTAATTCTCGCTCTTTGAAATACATTTCGCGCTTGTCTTGGATGATTTGGACTTAGAGTTGGTGTGGCACAAACAGACGGACGTCTCATCACGAATTTCTACAACAGAAATCCGTCCCGAACCGTGCCATTCACGACTGTGTCCTGAGGCACGGTTCGGGACAGTGCCGAAGTGTCACAAACCGTGCTTTTGCCCCAGGCACGGTTTGTGACACTCGGGCACTGTCACAAACTGTACCCAGGCACGGATTGTGACAGTGCCTGAGTGTCACAAACCGTGCCTGGGGCAAAAGCACAGTTTGTGACACTCCGGCACTGCCACGAACCGTGCCTGGACAGTGCCCGGGGCTACAACTTCCCTGTACCGTCACACACCATGCCTGTCACGTTCTATGCTTTCCCAGGCACAGAACGTGACACAGCCCGACCGTCACAGACTGTGCCCGGAAGTGCTGTCAATCACTGTGACTGACGGGGCAGTAATGCCCGCGTTTCCATATAAGGCAGCGTGTTTTTGTTTACAGCAGTCCCCCCACCCCCCGTCATCTTTGTTTTTCGGGGTGCTGGGATAAGGAGGAACAGCGTAATTCTCGCTCTGTAAAATAATTGAATAACTTAGACCTAGAATTGAAGTGGCACAGAAAGACAGTGTCTATAACAGGTGCTAAAAAAAATGTAAGACTAAATATAATCTATCCAGGGAAACCAGATCTAGACTAGGATCGGGCCACTTGCCGATTACTTCGACGTCCCGAGGCAGTCAGCTCGCCCGATCTAAATCAATGCTACGGGAAGTTGTAGCCCCGGGCACTGTCCAGGCACGGTTCGTGACAGTGCCGGAGTGTCACAAACTGTGTTTTTGCCCCAGGCACGGTTTGTGACACTCAGGCACTGTCACAATCCGTGCCTGGTCACAGTTTGTGACAGTGCCCGAGTGTCACAAACCGTGCCTGGGGCAAAAGCACGGTTTGTGACACTCCGGCACTGTCACGAACCGTGCCTCAGGACACAGTCGTGAATGGCAGGGTTCGGGACGGATTTCTGTTGTAGAAATTCGTGATGAGACGTCCGTCTGTTTGTGCCACATCAACTCTAAGTCCAAATCATCCAAGACAAGCGCGAAATGTATTTCAATGAGATAGAATTACGCTGATTCTTTCTCATCCCAGCGCCCCGAAAAAAAAAAGATGGCGGGCTGCAGGGAAAAAACGCGTTAGGCAGACTCCTCCCCCTCAAAACACTAAGCTCCGCCCAAAAGCACAGTATGGGATAAGACCCCCTGTGTGTCACGAAATGTGCTCGGTTGGGCACCATTCGTGACGGTGTCCAAGTGTCACAAACCGTGCTTTTGTCCCAGGCCCGGTTTGTGACACGCGGGCACTGTCACAAACCGTGCCTAGGCACCAAACGTGACAAAGCACCAAACGTGACGCAACATTCCCGTAGCATTGTTTTAGATCGGGCGAGCTGACTGCCTCGGGACGTCGAAGTAATCGGCAAGTGGCCCGATCCTAGTCTAGATCTGGTTTCCCTGGATCGAATATATTTAGTCTTACAAATTGTGTTTTTTTTTAGCATCTGTTATAGACACTGTCTTTTTGTGCCACTTCAATTCTAGGTCTAAGTTATTCAATTATTTTACAGAGCGAGAATTACGCTGTTCCTCCTTACCTCAGCGCCCCAAAAAACAAAGATGACGGGGGGTGGGGGGGACTGCGGTAAACAAAAACACGCTGCCTTATATGGAAACGCGGGCATCACTGCCCCGTCAGTCACAGTGATTGACAGCACTTCCGGGCACAGTCTGTGACGGTCGGGCTGTGTCACGTTCTGTGCCTGGGAAAGCATAGAACGTGACAGGCATGGTGTGTTACGGTACAAATATGTCTAAACATAAGATGTGGAAAAAATTAAGAAATTATAAATTAAAGGGACAATTGCTGCTAATACCTTCAATTCAAATAAATATATATATATACCGAAAAAGACTCATGGTGTCTTCAAATTTCTTTTGCACGCATTGAATTAAAGGCAACCAAAGCAATATTAGTATCAAAAAAATGGAAATTAAATAATACTGAAACACTGTTTAGCTCATTATATTTCGTGTGATAACGTCATACTTTGAATTTGAGCATTTAAATCATGCAAAACGTGCCGTACGATGTTCCCCTTAGTTTCGCGAGCCTACAAAAACCCTGGCGACGATTTTCATTGAGTTCTCACGTCACAACGACAGCGTATTTTGGCACCATGGACGTCGCCATACATTGTGATAGTGTTGTTTGAACTAATCATGTTTAGAAATGACTAAATAAATAGACTTTCAAAATTTTCGAGCCCTAATATTGCTTGGGTTTCCTTTAACTTTACTTTTCGCAGAACAACGCTTGCTAGGACCCTGTTACACTTGTGCGTATATTCAAGTGCGCGTGACTTGCACATTAACATTTTTTGGGGTTTAAGTAAGGTTTGCGGGGAAAAAGTTATTTTCCACTTTGACCCACCGTTGTGCAACCTAGTGATCGAACTTAAGAAATCACTTCTTCGGCTGCAAACTTAACCTAAACCAGCAACATGTTAATACGCAACTCATGCGGGCTTGTATATACGCACAAGGGTGACATGGGCTTTAAACAGATGTGGCTTTCGTACCACACTAAGAGGTGCCAGCAATTTGTGCTTAGTCTTCAGTAGTTGAACCCTTCAGCCCTTGGCCCGTCATTCCCTTCCAGAAGACTTTGAATTTGAGCGCAGCGACAACACATCAACTTTAGCGTTATAAGTTTAAAAAAAGAAATACTTCGCTCTATTTCTGTTTGACACACGTCGTCTTTGACGTTAACAATTAATCTGTCACAGCTTTAAGATAAACTAAGTGGTTTTAAGATTATGCTTGAATACGTTACGATATTCGAAGTCAAGCCTTTATACCGCCATTCCACTCGGGAGGCGACCTCGCAGCGCTCTCTCTGCGACCAGAAATCGACCAGAGCGCTCAACGAATTTCGAAGATAAAGAACGAAACGTATGTTGTTTTTTGTTGTGTTTTCAGTTATACTAGCTATTATATTTTGCATAGTATTCTAATCATGAAATCAAGGGTTACACAAATCCAGCTTATAGTAGGCATGTCACACCATTTTTTTTGGTAAGATATAACTTGCTGAAATTGTTGCCATAGTACAGATCAGATTCTTCCGCTTAATATGCTTTTTATCCTGTCAAAATCGGACAAAGTTGAAATTTTTCAGAATTTTTCAAAGTTGAAAAGTTGGATGTTTTCATTAGAAGACGCTTATCTATTGGCCCTATGGGAATGATTGACCTCAACATGGCACCAGAAATGACCACAAGTCCACAGTTATTTACATACGTTTTAATGTAACTGTTAAACACTTTGACCAATATTGTTCAAATTTTCAGCATTTAAAGATAATGTAACTGGACAGACTGTCATGTTTTATTTTTGACCTATATTCAGTATCTTATCTTAATTAGCCCTAATTAACCCTAACTAATTTATTCATCCACAATAGTGCCAATCAATTAACATACATTTCTAAACATGCTGAAAACTGAAGAAGGAACTACATGTTCCAACTATCCTGTTGTTGAACAGATCATTATGAGAATAATGTATTTTTGCAGTCTTCGCTAATTGCAAGATATGCAAATGAGGGTAATTATCCTCAACAGAGGATGAACTGAACTGATCCTCAAATACACATGTACAACAAGTTGTTTTACTTATCCCTATTTGTACTACCTATTCCCTAAAACAACTTTCAACTGTTAACCTACATTACATGTTGACTTAAGTACAGGAATTTTTACAACAGGAGCAATAATAGATCTATATGAGGATGTGTTAATTGGCAATAAACTAATGAGGCATGTATAGTAAAAGGCATACATTGTTATTGATACTGATATTGGCTGCTACATGAACTCACTGATGTTGTAAGCTTGCTGAAACAGGTTCCTAACAATATCTTTACTTTAAAAAATTTAATATTCCAATGCTTAATTAGTTAAATATGCTAATTAACATCATGATCAATCAGAATGATAATAGTATTGTGCTAATTATAAGTACCAATACCTATGTTACCCATTCTAATAAGATCTCTGATTGGTACAGATAATAATGTACCTACAGTACTGCAGACTTACAACTTACTTTCTGACTAGTACAGTATCAGTAATTAATTTAGTGTTCAAGTTATTCTCCTGAAGTAGCTTCTCCCTTCGAAAATTTGAAGAAGGAAATTGAATTCTAGTCACCAAGCACTTGATCTGATGTTTGTGGTATCTTCAACTTGTTTAAGTTTGCTTGAAGGTAGCCCACGTTCTCTGCATAGCTGTACCAGATATGCCACCTTTGTATCCACTGGAAAATCAAGAAAGGACATCTGAATGAAGATCATACAACTGTGTGACAAATTCGGACTGTGTGATCGTAACGCTAGTGTACATACACAACATAATTACGACAGTGGAAAATTGTTTGTTGCGTCCAAAGTATGCCATATCATCGAATATGAAAGGTATATTACATTCAGCATAAAATATATGACCATTCTACGGTTAAATAGCGCAGGATTTATGACAATAAGTTCAATTTCGAGCGCATACAAAGTGCGCGATCTCACGCCCCCCTCCCCCGTCACGTATGCGCACACAGCGCACGTCATTTTTCGGGCTGTCGAAAAAAACTCTCAAAATGTATCGCTAAACCCACAAGCCAAACTCGCCTAAATAGAACCAAAAACTACACCATGATAACCATATTATATCTATATTTGCGACAGTATAGGGACAAAGTTGCTAAGTTCAAGAAAAGTAGCAAAAATGTCCACTTACTTCTGGAGGTTTCTCCCGTTTCTTTCATATCTCCCGCCTAGAATCACGTAGAAATTTTGTCCCACCACTGGCGTGAACCTTGATCTCTGCCCTTTCACCTGAAACCATTCCCAGAGTTCTCCGTGCTACACCGGCTTGTGGCTTTTGAGTTGAAAATGGGACTTCCGCCGGGCGGGCCTCAAAATCGCGTGCCGCGTTCGCGGCGTCAGAACGGGGCGGTTTTTCGGCTGCATCGCCAACTTAGATGATTTTTAGCTCCTTGTTCGATGGATATTTTCAACTAGAAAGATGATAGTGTCATAGCAAACCTTCCATAAATTATTGACAACGATTTTCATTGGAAAAATACAAACGGTTGATTTTTAAGATTTTTTAAAAGACATTTACTGCCTCACGCGCTGCCGCGTTCTAATGGAAAAACGCGGAGGTTCGACATGCCTACTTATAGGTCGCAGCGAGGTCGCCGTGAGAGCGCCATCTAGTGGAATATCGAAGAAAGACAGACGAACAAATATCGAAGGACGAGAACTACCGATGACACAGAACTACCCCTTGTATTTGCGCCAAGAAACTGGAATGCTATATGTATACATAGTACATGTAAACGTACACTTTTCAAGTTCAATGACGACGTTGTTTGAATCGGTCTTGGAAAACTCTAGATCTCAGCCTAAATCATGGTCTTCAAACTGAGAAGATATTCTGAACTTTCGGTGGTTTTTATTCTACTTCTTGCACTAAACGCGAGGAGTGTGTTTTCCCGTTCAATCGTGGAAGGAAGTCGAGGGTTGTCACTTGAAGAGGGTACGTGCAGCCGACAGTGCAACGTCTCCAACGTCAACAACATCACTGTTCTAGCGCCACAAGGCAACCCTGGACTGAAGGGACAGTCGGGGGAAAGGGGTGAGTACAGGGGATGTCACTGTGATTTAACTGGTAGCAGCGTCATAGTTGAACTTGGAGACCCCGGTACAGGTCTCAGGGTCAAGGCACCTCGGTTGAGGCTGCACCAGTCTTTCGGAAGGGACGTAAAATGGGGGTTCCGTTTGTACGTTAAAGTGAAAGTTAGCAACCCGTCCCTGTAGAAATATACACTGCTTCTGCCACTATAGGCACGGCAAGTGGCTGAACGAACGAGTGAACAGGGGTGGCATCGATAAGAAGATGGAAATGGTTAACTCCCGATTTTATTTTCTTTCTAGTCTTAGCTTTCTTTTTTTTTTTTGCTTAACACTCAGCACTTATGAGAAAGAGTATGGTAGACCAAGGAGGTTTTATGGGTAGACTAGTTGACCACACACCACTACCAGTGGACTAGCTAGCCCCCTGCTGTAGTGCTTGTGCAGTTGTGTGGCCAAAGAGCTACTAGCCTATAGAGATAGAGATTGGCACCACCCTCTAAACCATATATGGCAGAATCTTAATTCTAACACAGCTTTTCTTTTCTACCACAAAATGTCTGACATGACATGTTTTTTTCAGGTTCGCGTGGCATGCCGGGACAGAGAGGTATCCAGGGCCCTAGTGGTACCCCTGGGGAGAAAGGTCTGCAGGGCCCCCGGGGACCCAAGGGCAGCAGGGGACCCCCTGGGGTGGGGATCTTAGCCGCCATGGTGGTGGGGTTCTCTGTGGCAAGGTCTTCTGGGATGGACAAGGTGAGTGCAGCTGCAGTTGGAAATAGACCGGTCCTGACTGTCCATTATAATTAGCTGTTCAACCAATGATAGCATGGTAATTAGCGGTTCAACCAATGAGAGCGGCTGCATGTCTGTCAAGCATCTGCATTTTTTGTGTGTTTCATTTTGCATTTCTATGGCATTGGTCTATCTTATGCTGGACAAGCTAAACTGAGAAAAGAACCTTTAGTAAACTTGTCAAGCACCAATACATTAGCAAAGCTATCTTATTTGAAAGTTCAAGGGCTAGTGCTTTTTAATCAAAAATAAGTAAAAAATATTTAAAAACACTAAAACAAGGTAGAAAAAAGTAGTTTTGACTACTCTCCCTAAAAAATTTCAACGAAAGACTTTCAAACAATAATGCTTTGGTGCCAGATACCGTGATGCATTCAGGTTTGCGGTGGTTTAATTATGAACGAAAATTTTAGTTCTGTCTTCTGACGGTATACCCCTTGTCTAAGCGCTACATGTACATACTATACATTGTACAGTATCATGATGTTAGAAGGCAACTGTTCTGTCCATGTGTCACACCCTTGAGTTGGTAGGTGGTTTCTGATTGGCTGTAAAGGCACCAGTGTTTCCATTACTCTAGCAGTATATATCACTATCGCAAACTCAAAACCACTGCAAATTCTCCATTATCTCCTTACCGCGAAATTAAATCGCCGTGAACTTTCATGCATTTTCAGTAGATGGTATTCAATGACCATCATGGATCTACTGAATGTATTTTGTCTTCTTTTTTTGGGGGGGATAACACTGTCAAATATTTACATCCCCACTGTTTCCAGAGCAATGCTGACCAGACAGTGGTCTATGACATCGTGCATACGAACGTTAAGAATGCCTATAACATCAGGACAGGGAAGTTTGTGGCACCCATCGGCGGTCTCTACTTCTTCACCTTTACCGCCATGAAGGGCAACGACAAGACTGGGTGTCTTCTCTCTCTTATAAGGTAAGGAGCAATACTTGAAAGGCAACCAAAGCAGTATTAGGGACAAAAAAAATGGGGGGAAAATGCTGAAATCTTTATTGTAGTGACATTTACTAACACTGTCTAGCACATTTGTGTAATAACTTCAAACTTTTCGGATCTTAAAACCGTGCAAAAACATGCCACAGGACGATCCCCTTAGTTTCGCAAGCCTACAAAAACCCGGTGACAATTTACAACGTGTTGTATTCTACATCTATCAGGGACACATTCATGGCGACTGGCGAACACATCGTGTCGGTGTACAACGGTCCTAGGGGAGACTACAGTTCCACCGGCAACTCCGCCGTCGTCACGCTGGAACCCGGGGACGAGATCTGGGTGCGCCTGGGAAGGGGATCGAGTCTCTTCAGCGACGAGAACAACTACGTCACGTTTTCCGGGTTCCTGATCCAGCCGCAGATCATGCCGTAGTGATAGCAATGCATAATTGTTGACGTAAATGTTCAATCATTTTTTTTAAACAAACAAACAAACAAACAGACTAATAAACAAACACACTAATTACATAGACGCTCCATTCTATGCCTCTAGCGACTAGGTCAGATTTCATAAATGCATTTTAACTACAACGAACAAATTTTTATTTTCATACAACATTTACCATTCAGGAATAGATTACGGTAATCATAAAATCAATTTGACTGCTCTATACAACTCTTTACCCCAATTCTCCATCATTAGATTAAAAATTACAATTTTGTACTATAAATTTGGTCTGTTTTAGATTAAAAACATCAAAAGTATGGCCTAACTATCTTAGCCATTGTAATGAACATTCAAACAAATTTTTCAACTACTCGCCATTAATTTGACAGCCACAAACAGTTTTTACCCCAAATCTCCATCAGTCGACTAAAATGACAATTCTGAATTACAAATTTGGTCCTTTTTAGATATAAACGTCAAAATTATAGCCTAAATATCTTAGCTTCTGAAGTGTACATTCAAACAGATTTTTATGGCACTCTTCATTAATTTGACAGCCAAAATTACCATCAACTCTTACTTAAAATCTCCATCAGTAGACAAAAATGACTATACAATTTTAGACTATAAATTTGGCTCTTTTCATATATAAAACAGGAAAAGTATGGTCTAACTATCTTAGCTATTGTAGTGAACAAAACATTCAAACAGATTTTTCGGGTACTCTCCCAGCCTTCTTGAACTCTGCCAAAAGTTGGTCGTTTTCTCGGAGACAAAACGACAGCGTCTTCTTGGTGTAGTAGTCCGTCATCATCTCCAGGTGCTCGATGACATCTGTCAGCAGGTGCGCACGCTCCACACCTGAGCCAGGTGCGTCGAAGTTCAGGTGCGTGAAGTGTACATGCAGGTGGTAGTAGGAGGGTTGGTAGTGAAGGTAGATCCTTAGTTTACATGGAGGGATGTCGAATTTCTCTCGTATGGCTTGCTGTAGGTGCAAACAACATGATGTTCATAAATAGTCAAAATTTAATTTTTGTAAGAATTGCAGTCTCCAAGTAACATCTCCTTCTCAAGCCATTGCTAGGATGTTCTCCTTTATTAGTCTGGAATGGCCACACAAATGTATGATTCTACTAAGCCATTACTTTTGGCGTAAGAATGTAATATTTTAGTGTTTCATGCTCAGTATTTTACATCCTTTAGACCATGTGGGGTCAGATATAATGGCATAAATATGCAATAAAGATCATTACGATAAATAAAAATATATACTAGTATGCAAGTATACACTACTTAGAAAGTAACTCAAGCAAGCCAGCATGTACAGAATACAGCTTATTGGGCATTTGGTTTCTGTCTTTACATTCCAAGACAGAATGGAGTCATCCAGTTTTGTATACTTCAATTTTGAATAATTTTTGTTGAAACCGATAAGACCACTTACTACTAGTACATATCTGTATAACATAAATTGTTCTCATAAGTCAAGAGAGTCTACATAGCAAACTCATCAGATTAAAAGAGAGATGCTAATTGGACATGTCCTCACCTGTCCTTTCTTGAGAATGTTGTGCAGCAGAGGCAGGTGTTCGGCCGTGAGGTCTCGTAGTGACCGTATTCCGTGCTTGTGGACGATGGCTATGAGGTACAGGTCATTCACCTAGATGGGCAGAAACAACAACTTAATAAAGGCATTGTTGTCATCTGTAGCGTCATTTCTTATTTCTTGTCAGGTATCCCCATGAATTTTTGTAGCTTTCATTTTTAATTTGTTTCAATGTTAACTACAATTTGTATAGGTCTAAAAAAGGGCTTTAGGAAGCAAGCTGAACAATACAACATACATACATTATGATAAATTAAAAATGAAATACATGTATTGCGCCATCAGACTGTACAATAACGTATCTTCCAGATCCTGAACATTTTCAATTTCCACTGACATAACTTTACTTGAAAGACCTGACTCGCATGACTTGACTTGAAGTAATGTTGTGAATTTTTTAACAGCTGTTTTGTCTTTGTGCATTGATTGATGATTTAACGAAGAATGTAACAAATGGTATCGAATTCAGAGGGAATGCAGTTGTGTTCTCCCTGCTTATGTACTTTTGATGGAGAAGTGAGTAATAAATAAAAAGTGGCCTATGTACATGTACTATGTGTGACAAACAGGCTTTTAGCTAGGATTTATTTTAGATGGGGCATCCAAAAATTGGGAGGGGGGAGGGCAGACTTCCCCAATGGGCTCTATGGATTAACAATTAATATTTTACCTGGTAGCCTTGCATGTCAATCAATTCACATGCTGTCCCATTGTCTGGTATGAGGAAAACACAACAGTGGCAGTGTGTAGAACACATGCACATGTGTACGTAATAACCAGGATAACAGGGCGTCCTCTGCAAAAGGAAGGCGTATACTTCTTTTCTATGTGTAGGCGTCCAGAAGACACCCTGACGATTTGCTAGCTAATAGCCTGGTGACAAAACCATACCTGTTTAAGATCCCACTTCATGTCGGGCAGAAGGATGAAGCCTGTCTCCTTGTCAGGATCCTCGTACACAATCCTCTCAGACTCCGTCTTGTGTTCCAAGATGTTGTACACCCACTGGAGGGAAACAAACATGGTAAGAACTTTCCATAACAAGACCACAGCATGTCCAGGTCAAAAGACACAAAAATTGAAGTTCTGCTGCAGTACCAAGGTCACATATCAGGGGGCCCAAAATCGACCTTGAATTTCGGCTTCACAACACCCGCCCACATACCAAATATCATTGTAATCCATCATGAGGCTCTTGAGTTATGCTGACTGGAGTGGTGCGGAAACACAAACATACACACACACACACACACACACACAGACAGACA
Source organism: Branchiostoma lanceolatum (assembly GCA_035149815.1). NCBI lineage: Eukaryota > Metazoa > Chordata > Leptocardii > Amphioxiformes > Branchiostomatidae > Branchiostoma > Branchiostoma lanceolatum. The sequence goes on along the minus strand of CM068874.1, from coordinate 5,384,734 downwards.
CACCCGAAACAATATCTCCATTTTTCATGGAGATGATAAATTGGCAACATTTTCTTTCCTTTACCTTTTTGTTCTGACTTGCTAAAATGATTGCGTGTGTAAGTGCACATTTAAGAGTATACATACACACATGCCCGTGTGCATGTGTGTGTTTGCGATATGCAGGGCTCGAAATACTGGGTGCATGTGCACCTGTGTGCACCCAAAATTGGAGCTGTGCACCTAATTTTTGACTGTAGGTGCACTGGTGCACCTAGATATTTTTGTAGGCTATATAGTAAAGTTACCATTGTACACTAGCAAACAGTATCTGATTCAGAAAAAGCAATAGAACCCTTTGTTGCACTTTATTTGATGCATTACTTGTTTGAAATTTGATTACAGATTGTGAAGTTCTTTATTACAATCATAAGAGCAGAATATGGCATTAAACTGTAATTATGTTTTGCTCACATTCAACTTTATTTTATGTGGTGCACCCAAATTTTTTTCTGTGCACCTAATTCTCTTGGTTGGGTGCACCAGTGCACCTATTTCCAAAAATGAATTTCGAGCCCTGATATGTGTATGTGAATTTTGTATTTGTGTGTATGTGTATGTGTGTATATGTCTATGTACAATGTATGTGTATGTGTACAATGTATGACTGTATAATTATGTGCAAGTGTATGTGTACATGTATGTGTATGTGAATGTGTGTGTGTATGTGTATGCGCGTGTGAATGTGTATGTATGTGTATGCGAATGTGTATGTGTAAGTGAATGTGTATGTTCATAATATATTGTATCACTATGTATGCATATGTGAATGTGTAATTTGTGTATATGTATCACCATGTATGTATATGTGTATGTGTATGTGTTTATGTATGTGTTATAATGTGTATGAGCATTAACTAAGGCACAAGTGAGACTGGAAATGGAAAAATTCAAAGGAAACTTATTTCTAAAATCTTGCGTAACCCTTCATTTGGTCCTTTTAATACCTAACAAAACAAACATTACCTGTATCCTGAAAGCCTCTTTCTCTAAGAAGGGTAGAGTGATGTTCTTGTAGTCATCTTCTGTTTCTTGGACCAGGTAAGATTCCTGCTGACTGTACTTCACCAGGTGTTTGGGAGTGGCTGGATACACTACAGACACCTTGATACCTGGGGAAACAGTCAGTGAATTAACATGGAGGTTTTTTATGTGTAAGTTTGTATGTATAGATGTAGTAGACCTCACCAGGGGTTTTTCTGGAAAAATTAAACAAGAGGGAGCACACACAGACGAGGGAGCGAATTCTATGTATCTATGGAAGAATCGATTGCTAGGTGAAGGCTGCTGTATGCTGGGGATTAAGCTAAAATCTGAATTCGACAAGGGGGCCCTGGGCTGAAACAAGAGGGCGCAGCGCCCCTCTTTCCTGATTTAGATGAACCCCTGCCTCATGAAAGCTGCTGTACTTTTGTTGTGTCAATAAAGATTTCTTTGTGTCATTCTACTGTATCTACTAGTAGTATATCATACTATGGACAGCTTAGTATCTAGAAAAACAGCGACTGAGCTTACATGGGGGTTTGTTATGTGTCACTTTACAGCCTACTATATTGAGTATATCTGTGTATTATTACACTACAAACATTTTAATACCTGTGGAAAGAGGCAGTGAGGAGGTTTTTGTACAAGCTTCTACTTTCTGTTTGTTGGTTTGTTCAGACCCTTGTAGTGACATAATGCAGCAAGTTTCCTAGCTGTTTCAGTAGCAGGGTATATTTTCACAGAAAGGGGTTGCTAGCCCTTCCTCTTTAAAGTTTAACGTGCTTGAGGCACCTCCTCGAACACAGGACCCCCATTTTACGAAAGACGGGTGCAGCCCCAACTGAGATGCTCTTTCCAGGATCGAACCGGGGTCTCCCAGTTACCAACTGATACAAATAGAACATTAGCTCAACTGTGAGGCTGCTACCAGTTGAGCTACAGGGACATTGATATATATATTCCCTCTGCTTTCTATGACTGACAATACAAAACCAGCATACAGTGTATTCAAGGTTGCTATGCTTTCTTCAGATCTGAGTCAGAAGACATACATTTGTAGCATTACAGTCGACGAACAATGTTATATTGCAGTCCTACATCTACAAGTCAATATTGGGGTATTTAGAACCACATAGCTACTGGAACATACCATTCACTTGGGCAGGAGGGGTTCCATGATAGTTCCCATAGATGTCGTTCTTCAGACCCACTTTAAGCTTCGTCTCCCCCGACAGAGCGATTGGTAGGGTCTCCTCGCTAAACGGCGTCTTCTCCAAGATCACCACGGCCTCTTCCTCGTGACCCTTGAACTTCCCATGGACGAACACGCTCTTAGTCTTGGGGTGGTCGTTCAAGATCTTGATCATTTCAAAGTCTTGGAAACTGGAAAGAGGCGTTGCCCAGTGGGGGTCGTCTTGTTCGGTTCCGTCACTCTTGGCTTTTTTCGTCTCCTGTGCTGTGATTGGTTCAGCATCTTCTGCCCTTCGCTTTTCGGCCATGTTGGTTTCTGACTCTCTGAAAATAGACCCCCCAAAAAATGTCAATCATGGTTTCTAAGTACATAACAATGACTGGTGAACTGGTTTAAAGGCACCCAGAGCATTTTATGAGGCTTGAAAACTAGAAATATTCTGAAAACTGGAAATATTCTAGTTGCTGTTATCTTCAGAAAATTGACATTAAATGCCTCTGTTTACCCATTTGCTTGCTGATTTCTCAAAAGCGGCACAAAAGTAAGCTAGATGGTGATCTTTTAGTTTCACGCGCCTAGTGTAAATAGACCGATACCATAGGTCCACCTCTGTTTAAACGTAGAAATGCAAAATTAAAACATAAAAATGCAAATATTTGACGGACATGCAGTCACTCTGTCGTTGGTCGAACCGCTAATTGTGATGGACAGTCAGGATCAGTCTATCAGGGCTTGGATTTTTTCTCAGTTCTCACCACACAAGGACATCGTATCTTTGCTTATTTAATTTGGATATGTAATAGTATAGTGTTATTGAAACTTACTATGTGTAGGAAGGACTAGAAATTTGAGTTTTTTTATTCAAGTTTCAAGCCTCATAAAATGCTCTGGATGCCTTTAAGACTGGTGAACTTTCATCTTACGAAGTTGAAGCTGTAATAATAACAGGGCAATGCTTATCAGTGGGTGCAGTGATTGGACATTTCTAGTAACTGTCATCATTTAGTGACTGTTATTTAAGTTCGAGGTGATTTAATTTCGTGGCAGGGAGAAAAAGGAGTGTTTGTGGTGGTTTTTAGCTTGCAGTTGAAACAAGGTGGTAGATAGGCGGGCATAAGACAGAAAAAAACGCCAACATTAAACAACAAGTGAACTTAAATGCATTTACAGTATGACTATGACTAGTACATGTATGAGGGAAGGACCATACATGTACATGTAGATTTAGGTGCTGGGCGAATCTCGGGGCCAAACCCATGGGATTTGGTATGGCCTCCAGAATTGGGCTAAACCCAGAAAAAAGGGGTACGCTGTCTGTCGGTGAGACTAATTTCATCATCATTATTATCATCTCAGGTTTATCTCCAAGACCAAGTCCACTCTATGAATCTAGATGTAAAATTGTACCTCTGCTCCTCATCTTCAAACTTTCTCTTGCAGGCTTTTGTCACTGATCTTGACTTTGGAAGTTGAAACTCCGCTTTCAAGAAGTCTGACATAACTTGCTCCCGATCTTTTTTCCTAGCATCTCTGTTCAGCTTCTGATATTCTTTCCAAACAGAGTCTGCCCTACTGCGAACTGAGTCATCTTTGCACTTTTCAATCTCCGCAACAAGTTCCAATGGCGCAAGGTACTTCAGCTGCATAGCCAAGCGTAATGTCACTGTACCATGTACTTTACGCAGCTCGACAATCAGGCCGTTCGTAAAATCGGCAGATTTCAACCTTGGTAATAAGTGAGAGGGGTCCTGTTCGAGCATGTCCTTGGTGATGCATGCTTTTGCTAGCACATTCCCAACTCCTTGATCAACTTTACTGGAAGTGGCCATATTCTATAGGAAAGAAAAAATAATAAAGATGTCTGAATCACTGTGAGAAGAAAAATGTGGCGTTTGCTTTAGTTTATTTTAAAAAACAAAAGCAAATTATTCCTAAAAACTATAGTCTAATGAACAAGGGGGCTGGACTATGATTGTCCAATTTAACAACCTATATAACATAGGGACCTAGAGTATGATTTCACTGATTCTCAGCCTGGCCATTCGTGCATGCAATGGCACACGTTTTCAACCAAGCACACTGGGTCACCCATACTGTTTGTCATAAGTGTGCTGGGTTCTCTTATTGCAAAATTTGACGCTTGAGGCCAACACTGGGCCGCCGGCTTTACATCACCATCTGAATTGACAAATGCAATCCGCTGTTCATAGCCTTTTAAATAACGTAATCGTTAGATTTAAATTTGATTGCTGGCAGAAAATAAGAGTGCTAATAAGGTTTATTATTATGTACTAGCAATCAGACTGAAACCTCCTTTGCTTTGTACCGTCTGTAACCTCGAAACCCTGGAAACAAAAGCATCCCACTGTGCCCCCCTCCCACCCTAGCGTATATATTTTTTTGGCGCCAAAGTCTTTGCCAGATCGGTTGTTTATACAAACTTTTGTCTTCGCCAGGATAGCCAGATAACCGAACATATTAAGATCTATATCATTCACCTTAACTATTTTTTTAAAAACTAGGATGACACTCGCAAAAATAATTTTAAACTGAAAGCTTTTCTACCGCTTTTTGGGTACTCAGCCCGCCTCCAATGACTAAAACAGACCTTTGATAACACGTCAGTTTTCCAACATCTAAAAGAGTTCTGCGGAACAAAACTGAAGACTCAAAAGGCAGAAAGTTTATCAAATCCTTACCAAAAATACAACAGTTCCACTCAGCTGACACAATGAGACATGTGTTTGGGAGTTTACTTCCGGGTCACATTGTTTACATTCCTGGAGTGTTTCCGATGGGGTCAGGTGCAGTAGTTAGCTATTCTATCTACTATCTACTCCCCTCTTTAAGGTAAATATTAAATCTCTTTTTATCTAATATTGCTTCAAATTACAAATTAATTAATATTTCCTACAATAATATATATATTTGTATAAGCAAATACTTTATTGCGCTATTCTAAGCTTAGTTATATAATGTATATGAAGTTTATTTCATTTAAAAGGGGATAGGTTTTTTGAAAGGAAGAGCCACATCCGCCATTTTGTTATTAGCATAGAGAAGTACAAGAGGGGAGTCAACTGTTTCACCAGGGTTTGGCGCTGCACTCCCGCCAAAAACATCGTATTTCAAGGTAAATTATTCATTTTGTGCATATCTGAATATCATAATCTTCTAGTGACGACCTTAAGAATTGAGAAAATATGCGTAGTTGATGCTAATTTATGGGAAATTGTAGAAATGTGTGGAGCTAGCGGGATCGATTTTTGGGGTACCCACCCACTCACTCGAGGGCAAATAGCGCCAAGTCTGCAACGGAATTAGTCAAGAATTTGCCTCAACTTTATATAATTACGCCATTTGAACAATCAAGGAAACGTTTCTGCATCATAAAAACCCACGTTCAAGTTTATATGACTTACTATCGCTGAATTACTGAGTAAAACATGTGAAGATATAACGGTTCACTTTCAATGTCGGAAATTATGAACAAGGGCACTCCTAGCGGTTGTACCAATTATTGCAGTCCCAAGGGAGGGATAAAATTAGATACTCAGGGGTTTTTCTAGATAAATTAAACAAGAGGGAGCACACACAGGCAACGGAGCGAATTCTATGTATTTATGGAAGAATCAATTGCTGAGTGAAGGCTGTATGCTGGATATTAGGCTAAAATCTGAATTCGACAAGGGGGTGCTGGGCTGAAACAAGAGGGTGCAGCGCCCCTCTTTCCTGATTTAGATGAACCCCTGGATACTGGGTCATTGTTACGGCTGCTTGTTATAACTGCCCTATATACACCTTCTTTTCAATTCCTAGGATATTCCTTACATCTATAAGTACAATTTTAACACATTAAGTGGAATTCTTACAAGCCAAGGGATTATTAAAAGTGTGTATGGCATTTTTTTCCTGAGTTGCATTCCTCGTGCATGTTTTGTATGCGAGTCATGTCGTCAGTTGTCCACCCCTGGTCCCAAATTAGATATCCAGACAGTCGAAAACTGGCGATGTAGTGAGAGGCTCGTGCAAGGGTGATTTGAATGTGTGGCATTGGGAGGGAAATTCTTCCAGAATGGCTCGAGATTTCTGCGAATGCTTACTGTAGCAAAAGGAATGTCAATAAAGCAATTTGCTGTTAACTCTATTACTAATTTTCGTGCCTACATACTTATGCATGGTGGACAAATCCAATTGGGCGGTTCACAAAAATTCTGAAGTTTTAGTTGCAAATTTCTGCAGAATAAGTCTTTTGAGAATTTGACAACATTTTTGTCATTAATTTAAATTTCATACCGTATTCACAGTGTACCTTTCAGATATATATTTATATATGTATGATAGCAGTCATATTAATAGTTGTAGTATTATTCATAGATTTAAATCTCATATTCGCAATCTTGTGTGTAAGATGTATATTTACAATGTATATATTTTAGTCATACTATACTGGACTCATAGTAATAGTTATAGTATTATTCATAGATGACATACACATGACATATACATTTGTATAAAGGACTCAGAACTAGATAAGCTTCTCCAGTGAACGGAGTCAACCGTTGGTGTACATGTTTAAAGTTTTGAAAGACTGCATTCGAATCTGACTTGGTCAACCAGTAAATTGTATAACTGTCCTTCCGAATAACAGACCAGCTTTGGAGGTATGTGGTGACTTCTCACACCTTTAGTTTAAACCAGTCATGTTGCAGCAGTTTGCTTGTTAACGATAGAAAGTCTTAAACAAGTTTATTTTGTTCCTTGTAATTGTGTATTTATCTCAACATACATGTACATGCACTAATACTAGTCTCAGCAATTTTAATGTCTAATACTGTAGAAAACGTTTCTAAAACATTAGCTTTTGCCTGTAAACTATGAACTAGCACTGGTTATTTGCATAAGACTGTGACTTTGTCTTTGTGCCATTCCTATACACTTGGTGACAGGGGCATGCCTGTAGTTGTGCCATTTAGGGACACACCCACATAGTACATACAGGATACAGTAAGGGGCGTGGTGCTATGTGGACTGTTTACATAACTTGGGACCTGTTTTGTTGGCGCATACACGTACAGGATACATTTAGATAGATATTACTCCTAAAGAGTAAAGTAGTCAGTATGTTTGTATCAGAATTCTTCACACAATAATCAATCATAAGTTTTATTCAGTAGAAATGGCTTAACCTTTGAGTTTAAATCTAAATTCGAATGTCAGAAATGACTTAACCCCCTCACTGCTGCCTATTTAGTATAACTATAAGTTATACTATAAAAAAAGTATAAGTCTATAGTATAACCTTAAGCAGTTTGGCACCAAACAGCTGCCTCATATAGTCATAAGTCAGCAGGAAAAAGGTTAAACGTTAAAATTTGTAATCAAAATTCCAATGTCAGAAATGGCTTAACCCCCTCACTGCTGCCTATTTAGTATAAGTTATACTCTAACCTTTAGCAGTTTGGCATCAAACAGCTGCCTCATAAGTCAGCAGGAAAAAGGTTAAAAGTTGTAATTTGTAACCTAATGTCAGACATTATCATGCTGTACATGTACACTGCTGACCAGTCGAATGATCCATGCATTGGTCCAGTTCCAACCAGTATTGGTGATTGGGCCCATACTTGGGTAGTGCAGTATTTTCACAGCTGTCACTTCTGGGGCCTGTTTCGGGGGTATTTTTTTAACTCCGAATTCCATCTTTTCCAATTCTACCAACAATTTATTTTGATAATATCTAGATCTCTACTCGTATAGTATTGATAAAAGTTATATCCAGAATAGCCATTGTGTACTACTGTACTTGCATGTATTGAGTTACTCTGGTATGTACAATGCAGGTAGAATTTTATTTGTTTATTTGATTTATAATTTACTCGAGGTCCCTCCCTTTGTCCTAGATCTTAGTAGAAGTTGCATGTCGATTCAAAAATGCTACATGTTCAAACCATGTATGTGCAAATGTACAATGTAAATGTTGATAGAAGAAAAGGAAAATTAATTGCATGCTCGTCATGCATAACGATGATGTATTGTTCAGTAAATATTAGTGTATACCACGGTTTCCAGCACATAGCCTAAAATCAAAGTAACGCAAATTGAATGTTAACTGTATTACTATGGCAACTTAGAAGTTGAGCTCTTTGGAAAAAAAAGATTTGTTTAGTCATGATGTTTTACCCAAAGTATACATGTACATGTATGTTAGGTTGGCCCTTATTGGAAGTGCATTAGACCAAAGTCAATCACATGGTCTGAAGTGCCTGTATTTTGCATGAACAGTATATGTATGTTTTGGGAACCAATTTCAAGAGGAATGTTTTTCTTGTCAGGAGAATTGTTCGCGGGAGTCGTCAATTCGATGACGTGCGTCATGGCGTCACTTTGTGACGTGCACTGCTGATTAGTCTGAATAGGAAGGATAGCTGGAACATGCTGATTTTCTTTGATCAATATACATGCAATTTTTATATGTGTATGCAAACTGCCAAGGGAAAATCATAGATAGAGTTCATATCATTTGCATTCAGTACTGTATTTTTAGGAAACAAAAGATTTAATCTAGTACAGTGGTTGATTTCTTACTGCCAACTATGGCATAGCTCTTGTATCCCTAATATCAAAGAAATAAAATGGCATGCAATTAGCAATTCTCAGTATGGACAATACAAAAGTTTCTCTTGGCTTTAAGTGGTTTTGAGGTCGTATTTGAAACAATAGTAGCGCTACAGTCACACTATGGAACGGCTTTTCGCGGTGGTTTTAAGTTCGCGGGAAGGAGTTCACCGCAAAACCCGCGAATATAAAACCACTACAAGTATTTCTGCAGTATCTTTGGACAGTGACTAATTTTTGGCATGGTTCTCCAGAATTCTCTCATCTAAGCTATCGCTTAGTCTAAATATATTACCGTTGGGGCCTTTTGAAGAATCATACCAGAGTACAGGTTATATCATTATAAATATACACATGTACAAATGTATTTAAGTTATATTACCTATGACAGAGAAGCACATATAGTAAATTGATGGCCCCTTCTTTGAGCCGGTGGAAATGATGTCATAAATTATGATTGATGCCAAGCTCAGGAGTAGGCTTTAAAACCCATACTGTTATATCCCTCAGTAAGGCATTTCCAAGAACCGACATCAGCAAAGTATTTGCCAACATCAGAGTTTAGGGATAGAATACTGATGAAATGTTAGTCATAACCTGCTCTGGCATGTACATGTAATAACAATATTCTTATCATAGATAGGTATTGAAACTGACAGTATGATTTATATAAATGCCAAAAGAAATATTTTGGATAACGCCATACTTTCACATTGACTTTGTACATTCACACACCAGAGATGAGCAAATGACATTAATCAATGAAATAAAATCCCAGTCATTGACATTATGCACAATTTAAATCAATGCAAATGATTGATTATTGGGTTTCTTCAATATCTTAGGTGATATGCCGACGTGATGAAACTTGTAATTCACAAAAGAAAAATGATGCACCAGAAATATATAGTGCTCCAAAGTTTTCTTAGACCTGAAAAATTGAAATAAAGAAAAATGGTTTCATAGAAATTCTTCTTGCGTCAGTGTATATAATTCATATTCATAAGCAGTCGAGGAACGTTTAATTTTCCACTGACATAAAATTCTGGAAATTTACGTAATGTTGCAGCCATGGCAATTTTGCGTCACTCTAATCCCAAAGCATTCTTCAAACAACCCTCAGAAAATTAAGTAAAGAGCTTTGTTGTAATTAGTATCATTAGTCCAAACACTTGTGGTGAAATTTGCACAATGCATTGTACATGTGTACACTGTTAAGAATACAGTCTAAAAGGTGACGCAAATAGTATAAATCAAAATGAAGGAACCTTTTTTTATGCATGTGAGATAGTCCAGCTGCACCAGTCATGCATAAAATGTACCTTTCACTTCCAAAGTCCCAATCACACTTTTTCTTATGTGCTACCTCCTGCCAAGCCATCCAACAAATTTGATAGGCGAAAAGAAAAACTCTTTCGTATTCATACTATGGCATGGATTTTAAGATACGGCTACTTTACAGTTAACTGGTGCCATGCGAATTGTATCGCTGGGAAGCAGCATTTTGTCAGCGGAGATTGTATGCTTCATGCCGAGAGCACCCACAATGCGCTGATCGTAAAAAAAGATTCATGCACTTTGTTGCTATGGTAATGCATGTCCCGGCTAGCTTGTTAATAATAGTAGATGGGTTGTGTGGACCGGCACATTTCCAGACCGGGGGGTGGCCAGGTGGTTGCTTCAAGATTCGTGAGGTTGGGACTGAAAGGAAATGAAGTCTGGAAGACGCAAGGCCACAGGTGCTAATCTAACTGCGCACCTTAGACACAACTACCACTTCAAGACTCATGCGTTTACCGTGGATTATTGCCAGTGTTGCAGTTGACGTTCTAGACTCTCCCAAATGGAGTTTTATTCTCAGTTTTTGCGACAAACCGGCTAGCAACGGTTTTACGGCTGAATCTTGAACGTGCACCATAAAGAGGCAGGATTATTTCCGAATCAACAAGCCTCTAGGCGTAGAATATCCTGGAACATTACCTAAGAGCCCCACTGGCTTGCAAGCTGTTGTAAGAGGAGGAAGGGGCCGGTACCTGCCTACTTAGGCAAGCAGAAAGCCTCTACTCTTGAAGGCTTTTGGTTTTTGCAGAGGTGGATGTGTTGTATGTGTTGGTTGGCCTTGTCGCAGCAAATTTTACTTGAGAAGTGGACAGTGTTTTTTGTCGTCAAATCATGGGGAGGAATTATACACACGTGCAGGGACGTCGATCCCTATAACCACGCTGTGCCGGTTCAATCCACCCGAATTGATTGCCATCATTAACTGCGAGGGGCTGCCACACGGTTTGCGTCAGATTCAGGGCCACGTTGCGCAGTTGGATTCCTAAACGAAGTCGGCACTGATGGTACATGGGTGCCCCTTCCTTGAGGACCATCCTGACCTGTTTCTTCTCGCCATCTGCTTGATCCTTGTCATCTATCTCTCCTACCAAGGAGTTGTCTCCTTCCTCTGGCACCTCCTTACCACATGTAAGATTTCTTGGTTTAAGTGTTGTATAGTGCGTTGTATAATTATCAGCTTGTGTTTCGTAACGGTTATGTTTTTTTTTATGTCTTGATACGTAAAGATACTCGTCTGAAAATCAATTCTGATTCGTGGTCCAAACAAATTTTAGAGATAAATAGAATTGTGGAATTGAAAGGTTGAGTGATATGCAGTAAAATGTCTTCTGTTTTTGGTGAACTACATGCACATTGGATGAAGCCTATTGCTAAATTAATGGTTATGGACCAGTACATGTTTGTTACCGGTATAGCTACCGGTATGTGCATGTAACTGTACATGTGCAAATGTATGCTTCTTCACGACCCACTAAAAAACAGTAGACTGTGTCTATCTCATTACATAGTGTCTGGCCATGGTGCTGAATATACGGCTGGTATTTAAAACGCCGGCGTCTTGCTCACTGAATTGTGGCACTGATAAACTAGCATGTTAAGATTGTTGTCACATATTTTAAAGATGGATTGTTGAAATTTAAGGTTGGTGTTGGATTTTTTATTGATGTAATATAGATGGTATGATCCCAAGGGTAGGAAGTCACCTTGCCGGAATTGGTGTTATACGACAGTCCCAGTTTTCCATTGGAAAGTAATGGCAGAGTGCCTATCTATTACAGATATCTATTACTGAAATCGGTTTATCTTAATAACAGTTGCCTGGATACAATCTCTACTGTGCTAGAATACTAATATTTGTAGTTCTGTTTCTTTTTCTGAGGATATGCGATTATTAATACAGAGCCTGGAAGTTTTTGAGCTTGCTAGATTTGTATTCATTGTAAGTTGTTTGTATTGAATTTTTTTTTCAATCTCAAAAAAGTTTATGCAAATCTCAAGTTGCATTTGGACATTTGAAATCCTGACTTAAAATTTAAATATACTGTTGGGACTTTAAGAATTTTGATATATACATGCAGTAAAAATTACGTTGTCTATCTTTTAGCCCCTTGTCCCTTTCCCAGTAATGGTGCTTAAGTTGGCATGCATTACGTATTACAGCCGACTGTGTTAACCTTCACGACTTGGCTTAACTTGTGAAAGCACCGAAATGTCGACGGCATTTTTATACCCGCATGATTGATTATAGTTAAGAGGAACGCCACAGGGGTTTTTGTAGAAGTGTCAGGACAGTACAATCAACGGAGCAGGGTCACCAAAGAGGGATATAGACTTAAGGGCAGTGTTTTGAAAAATCTCCTGTAAAAATTCTGATTTGTCCTGAGGGGAAAATAGCAATGTCATGTTAGTAAGGGTTGGTGCTTTAAATGTAACCGATGGTACCCATTAAATGCAATTGATGCAGACATTTTGGATGTAACATTTAAATTTAGAAAAGACAAGTGTCAAGCTTCATATATTCAAAAATTTAGCTAGGAATGCGTCTGGGTGTCTCGAGGACGCCTTACACTAAAATAATAAAGAAATTAGGCACACATATATGTTCTAACTATAGTGACGTTTGATATCTTATTTTTAAATGTTATTGTACTTTTAAAGCGTTTTATTTTTACAATGTGTCCACGATGTATGTGAAGTAAAGAATTTGGTAACATGATATAAAAAAAGAAAAGTTATATTTTACAGAGAAGCAGCCTTATGATTTGATTTTGCCTCGGCTGCAAAGTTGTGATCAATGCTCCAAGGGCGTGTATATATCCGCCCTGCCGAGCCTATGTGCGTCACTGTGCCATTAGCAGCCCATGTCTTATTCCAACCTCATCTCCACGGGTGCTATGGTATGCCATAGACACACCCAAGGGAAGAGTCATGGACTAACCCCAGGGAAAAGTCAGTGTGAAGTCAGATTTGATTTTGACATAGCCCAATGGATTGAAGTCTGTACTGAATACTGATCATGATGTGTAGGTGGGGATATATCGGTGGAACGGTTTTTGTGTAAGCTGCGGAAAAATCGTCTTGGATGCTGAATCTGGCAGCTAGAAAAGTTGTAGAGTGATTGTAGATATTTTTACTGCTTTTCAAGAAGAATTAGATATAAGGGATAACATGCGTTACAAGGGAAAAAGACAAAATCATGGTTTAGGGAAATCTTGCCATTTGAAATAAGAGAGACAACAGAATATAGATGTGAGGATTTTTATTCTATCCTGAATAGATTTATCAGGATTTTGGAGTTTTTACACACAAAGCCAAGCAATTTTTTAGCTCCCAACCTTCCAGTAGTTTGTGATTATAGTCTTGGGAAAGATACATTTGTAGCTGACAGACGACTAAAATTTTGGCCGTTAAAATATCACTTGGTTGTGTACCCAAAATTTCTTCTAAAAAAACTCCCTATTTTTTGTTGTCGTTGTTGTTGTTGTAAAATATTGTAAACCTTAAGCTGTACAATTTGGTTGGATTATTATGGGATACTAGTTTTACTTTTGAAAAGTGCAACTTCAAGTGCATGTATATTTCATGTATGTACACCCTGGTATAGGCCTCTGGGGTTAATGTTGAGCGTAATTCCCCAAGCATTTCAATCTTGTCTCTTGGCAAAGGTCCCAGACTCACTCACATGAAAGCAAAGTAGAAGTTTGGCAAACTGCCCTCTAGGGGAACATTTTCAATTTTCCTCCAATTTTGAGAACTTGAAGTACTCACAAGCTTTATGAAAATTACAGTAATAGAACTAGCTGTACTAGTATTTTCTTGCACAGATGTATGGAAAAGATTGTGAAGAATAATATACCTATTGTATGGGTTGTAATATTGTGCCAGTGTACTAAAACGAAATTGTGTTGTTGTCAAGCCTAGCCAATTGCAAGAGAGGGGTTTTGTACATGTGCTTTATTTGGCTTGATGAATGGCTATGCAGGAAATTACAGTGCAATCTCTGGAAAATATGGTGGCGTAAGATAAGGAAAATGGTTCTTTCATAAAACATGAAAGCACTTTCATGGTATTATACATAACTTTTTATGTGTGAACAACTTTGATGTTCTTTTTAGAGTCTTGTAGTTAATCGTAAGTCTAGAAAATGTCAGGGAAAATCTTATTAAAAGTACTGTGCTTTTATGCTATTATACATAACTTTTTGTGTGAACAACTTTGATTAGTTTTTTAGAGTCTTGTAGTAAAAGCACTGTTATCATCATAAGTCTGGAAAATGTCAGTAAATCTTATCAAAAGAACTGTGAAGTCTTGGAGAAAACCTTGATTTAGAATTCCTTCCTCGCAGAGTTGGAAAAGCCATTACAAGGTAATGGCTTTTCCAACTTAGCGAGGAAGGAATTCTAAATCAAGATTTTCGTGGAGCGACAGATAGGGGGATAGTGTGGAAGTGTGGAGTTTTAGAAAATTTTAAGTTAAAATTCTTTTGCTTCCTGAGGAGAAAAATTACTGTCAGACAGGTCACAGTTGAAGACAAGGGGAGCTCAATTATCAATACACAGGTCTTCACTATAAGATTGTAACCATGAACTTTGACCTTTGCCCTCCCAGATGACCGACGTACAAAGTCAAGGACCCAAGGTCCTCGAGACGGTCGAGGACATCCAGGCTCGACGTGACGAGGTGCTCAGCCGCTACAGCCAGTTCAAGGACGCGGTCGGCTTCCGTCGGCAGAGACTCCACGACTCCAGGCGATACTTGGTCAGTACGATTAGTCTTTCATTAGTGGGTTATACCATAAGAATCTAAGATCCTAAGAGTTTGTGTTAAAACCTTTGATACGAAACTTTTCAGGCTTTTATAATTTGGATGTCCAAAAATTGGGGTGGGGGAGCAGTTTTCCCCAATGGGCTCTTTGGCAAAGCTTCCAGATTACATGTACCTGCAGGTAGCTTTGCATGTCAATCAATTTTCTTGCTATCCCAGTGTCTGTTATGAAGAAAAATCAACAGTGGCAGTGTGTGTAAATATACAATGTAAATGTGTATCAGGGCTCGAAATTCATCTTTGGGAATAGGTGCACTGGTGCACCCAAGTCAAAAAATTGGGTGCACAGAAAGAATTTTGGTTGCACCAGATAAAATAAAGTTGGATGTTCTTCAGAACATAATTACAAAGTTTAACGCTGCTGCCTGTCTTAAGAACTTCAATCTGTAATTCTATAGCTAACTTTAAAATTTCAAACAAATAATACATTAAATAAAGTACAGCAAAAAGTTATCATGCTGTTTTTTATACTTACATTTCAAGAATATTCTGTATACTTAACCCTATAGGCTACAAAAATATATACATGTAGGTGCACCAGTGCACCCACAGTCAAAAATTAGGTGCACAGCTCCTATTTTGGGTGCACTGGGTGCACATGCACCCACTATTTCGAGCCCTGTGTATGAACATGTAATTACCAGGAAAATAGGGTGTCTCTGCAGAAGGAGGGCATCTAATTTCTTAGTTTTCTTAGTGTAGGGCATCCAGAAGACGCCCTGATACCCTGCTAGCTAATAGCCTAGTACAGTTAACATTTGTAATCCATTTTTTTTCATACACAGTTTTCTCTTTAGTTCCTTGTACATGTACATACACTGTATACAACATGTGATGTTTCCCAAAGCATCATAACAAATTACCCTTAAAGGTAGAATCATGAAAAAATTGCTAATGATGTTATTCAGACTTTGGCATTACCCTAACAAACATTCTTGATTTGGTAGGCTATAACAGACCTTACTCTGATCTAATGAACCTTGAAACTGGTGCAGTGTAATAAGGCTCAATTTTAAGTTGTTCTGTCTCTTACCTAATTTACAATTTATGATTATTACAGTACTTCAAGCGGGATGCAGATGAACTGGAGAAATGGATCGTGGAGAAACTACAGATCGCAGCAGAGGAGAGTTACAAGGACCCAACTAACCTTCAGGTAAGTTTTGTAGATGTGTTTGTTGTTGCATGAAATTAAGACTTTCAAAGCCAGAATAAGTATGATTTGCATGGTAGTACTAGCATTTTGGTTTTGCAGGGTTGTTGAATAGTTGTGGAATTTTGCTGTTATAGTGTTGTGGAGCAGAGATTTTTCACATAAGTTTGTTTTTTAAATTTTGTAAAAATAAGAAATTTTATTAAAAATTAGAAA
The DNA here is from genome assembly GCA_035149815.1 of Branchiostoma lanceolatum. Lineage (NCBI taxonomy): Eukaryota > Metazoa > Chordata > Leptocardii > Amphioxiformes > Branchiostomatidae > Branchiostoma > Branchiostoma lanceolatum. Next base: position 5,368,370 of record CM068874.1, on the reverse strand, counting down.
TTTTATTCAAATTTTTTATAAAAAATTTGAAATTTTTTATAATTTTTTATAAAGTCTTTAAATTAAGATTTAGAAATTTTATAAGAATTTTTTTCTCTCAATCTTAAGTAGCACTCATATTTGTTGAATACCCCTGAAGTGTTAGTTTGTTTGTTTGATTTACAATCGAAATTGCTCTATTCTGCCATCAGGGCCTTCTGTTTTGCAAACTTGGAAATTTGTACAATTTTGCCGTATGAAATTTTATGTTTTGTGATGAAAATGAAGAAAGTTTGGCATCAAGAAGAAGTTGCACTGTACATGTAGTCAACAGAATGTCCCGATCGGTGATTTTTCTTGCTGAGTTGTTGTTTCCCTTGGCCCCTCTCTCAGGGTAAGTTGCAGAAACACCAGGCGTTTGAAGCAGAGGTGCAGGCCAACAGCAACGCCATCATGGTGCTGGATACCACCGGCCAGGAGATGATCTCCGAGACCCACTTCCGCTCAGAAGACATCCAGGTCAGTCAAAAATCACCTTCTCAAGACTTCATCATAATGTCACTTAGAACATGGCCATGAAAGTTTTTTCGTTTGTTTGTCATAACCTGCAAACTGCCTAACATACCAGTTTTGTACTGCAAGTACAAGCTGCATAAGACCAGACTGTATGGTTTGACCCGCTCACACTGGGATGGACCCCTACTCTTTTTATTGAACATAGTACATGTACTTGCCTGGTTTCCAGTGCAAGGCCGTTGGGGGGCACTCATCTAAGTTCTTGGTAATTAGATCATGACACAAGGCAAATGGTATACTGTAAATACAGAAAAGCTGTTACATTGTGTGACTGAAGCACTACTATTGTTTCAAATGCGAATTCAAAACCACCACTAACATTCCATATTCTCCCTACAGCGAAATTAAATCCCCGCCAACATTTCTGCCTTTTGTACACTCTCTTTTTACACATTTTTCTTTCCTCTGCCTTCCATAGGCTACCCTGGATGAGTTACATCGCCTGTGGGACCTCCTAATGATGAAGCTGGCAGACAAGGGAGTCAAACTGATGCAGGCCATGAAACTGGTGCAGTTCCTGCGACTGTGTGACGAGGTAGGCTTCAGTTTCCATAGCAACCCGACCCTCACATACTCCTTTTTGTTCCACCATAATGATGCAGTCACATAACTGTGATATTCAAGAAATTTATAACAAAACCAATTGTCGGAAAAGGACCAACTACAACTTTTTCTGTTTCAAGACTGTTAAATCTTGTACCACATATTCATGACTGTCAAGTCAAGTCAAAGCCTTTATTTTTCTGTCACAAGAATGTTCTTAATTATCTCCATAAAAAAATGCATGTATAGTTTTTACTCTGTATGCCTGGCAAATAGTTTAAGAACCTGTGGATGGATTGTGATGTTATTTAGTATGAGGTATTGTGCTAATGAGGACCTTATTTGCATAATTAATGCAGAAACTTCATATTTCTTTTGTGGTAAGTGGTAGGGACTTCATATTGGACACATAAGAAGACTGAGAAGCTTAAATAATTTTCTTTATTAATGGGAGGGAAATATTGTGCATTTTTTCGAAAATTTAGCCTTTCTAGTTAAGACACCATTTTTTTGTTGTTCCTTCAGGTGAACTACTGGATCAAGGATAAGGAGGCGTTTGCCAGCGCGGTTGAGACCGGGCGCGACCTCGAGCACGTGGAGGTCCTCCAGAAGCAGTTTGAGGAGTTCCAGACGGACTTGTCGGCCCACGAGGAGAAGATCAACGACGTGAACAACACCGCAGACTCCCTGGTTAACGACGAACACCCCGAGGTGGAACAGATCAGGAACAAACAGGAGGTACGGGTGGTGAACTTTAGATGTGGCATACATGTATGTTTGGAAGCTGTAGTACTAGTACATTTTGTAGTTAGAAAGTGTTTACGAGGTTTTCAATATCTTTGTCACATTAGCTGAGAAATGAATGGGACAAAAGGAGTATAGCAACTACTGCAGTTAGACAGACCTCCAGAGTCGTAACAAGGGTCTACTAAGACTAAACTGCCAATGAATTGAATTGAAATATTAAGTCAAATTCGACATTATGATATGTTATGGCTTGAAATTGTTTTGTTGATGAAGCAAGTGTTTTGTATCATCTATCTCCCTTAGGCCACACCAATTTAATTTCTTGGTTAAACGGATTTTTATTTTTCCCCCAAAATTTTTTTAGAAAAAAGCCCTCTGTTTTCATGATTTTTTTTCTAAATTTTTTGTTTTGAATAAAAATCCGTTAACCAAGAAATTAAATTGGTGTGGCCTAAGTGTCAATCTTTTTGCCAAGGAAGTAATTGGAAGATGAAAATCCTGTGTTCAATTTATTTTTTCATTGTTGGTTCCAAGCACAGTACCCTCAATTGTCAAGTTGTGATGTTTGCATGTGTGTTTAACAGCTTTCATGTGAAATTTCAATAATCTTTTGTTGATGTACTAGTGTATGAAATTACAGCTAAAGCCAATCTCCAAAGAACCCATTTTAAAGCTGGATGGATTAGAACTGGTGAGATTATTGCTGTGAGTACAAATTCTGACATTATATTCTTCCTCCACAGGAGGTGAACGTAGCGTGGCAGCGTCTAAAACAGCTGTCTCTGGAGCGTCAGGAGAAGCTGTTTGGAGCAGCTGAGATACAGAGATTCAACAGGTGGGCGTGTCCCCCTTCTTAAACTCACCTGTGTAGCGGTACAAATATATCTATTACACTCGTTTTATTTCGTTCTATTTTAAATTTCATGGTAGTTGTAAATCAGTCATTTACAGAGGCAGTTTCAAATGTTCTAGAAGAAATAGAACAAAAAAGATTTCAACTCATGAAGTTGAAAGCATTTTACATTTACAAGGTCTATCACAGAGCTGTCTCCAAGTTTTCATGTTGAGATGGACAAAAATTTCAACCCTTCCGACAAAAAAAATCTGACCTTCATGACATGAAAAATACGAAAATGTAATTTGTAACCTTAAAATGACATATGTAATAACGAAAATCAAAAACATGAGCTCTCAAACAATGAGTGGGATGGAAAATCAGACAATTTTACCATAGCTGTGGATCAGGTAACTGTGTATTGATTATAACAGTCAGTAGAGAAAGGACCAAATTTACATTGTATAATATTTTACCATTCCATGATAACTACCACTTGAGATAAAGTGCTGAAACGTTTCTCTAATTATTCGTTGCCCAGGGATGCTGACGAGACCATTTCCTGGATTAACGAGAAGGACAGCACGCTGTCGTCGGAGGACATCGGGAAGGACCTGCCAGAGGTGCAGGCGCTGCAGCGTAAACACGAGGGGGTGGAGCGAGACCTTGCCGCTCTCGAGGACAAGGTACGGAACTCCTCGCCATTTTATGCACAATACCAGTAATGATTTGACGTCAGTAGTGTGACGGCAGTTGTCAAACCCAAAAAAAGTATAAATGTGACTTTTTTCTCCATTTCAATAAAACTTAAGATTTGGATATCATTTTTACAGGAAGTTTCAAGGGAGATATAAGTTATACAGAATGATAATTTTTTAATTTGGTAACCAATTGTGATACATTTCTTTGTGTAAGGTACAGAGTAGTGGGAATTTTTAATGCTTGTTTGTAACATATAATTAACTACAATCATGTAGCTATGTTTGCAGAGTTTGATCTGTACTCAGGCATGCTTCAAATGACTGGGTTGGTCTAAAATTGAAATAAAATGATAAAGATTTCATGTGGCATAATGATAATAGTTACAAGCATTTCATGCAGTGTGCTTACAGTTAATGTGTATTTTTATTGCTGGTAACATGTTTTTATTACAGCTTCCATTCGGCACCCTTTGAAGGATAAACGAAACTTAGACCCTCACCAAATCCTATTCACACTATACAGAGAAAGTTTACCGAAATGCAAATTGCAATCTTGACTTTTGAAGTCATTTTTGCCTTTTTTCTAAAATTTGGTCTTTGGTCTTTCACATCTTGCCTTGATAAGAAATGTATGGTGCGAATCTGGTGTGCTTGTATAACTTTCCTCATGTTTCACCGATACCTGCATCTCAAGATGTAAACCTTGTCCTTCCAACCTACATCTACAAGCAATACGGCTCCTTAAAGATTGTTGAATGAATGCTGAACAGGTTTAAGAAAGATGCCTCTTATTTTTCTTATAAGTCTTTGTGCATTATTGCCCCACCTTGTATGTTGTACGCAATGTTACACAGACATCCTATTAGTAAGAGTTAAAACAGACTTTTATGCAATTTTCTTTGAATCATTTATTTTTCCGGGCAAACAATTCCAAATATATATTGTTAAGTTCACTTATTAAAAGTCCCTTGCTCGCAACTAATGAATTTTCTTTCAATTTCAATAATTTTCTTGACAATTACTGTGAAAAAATTATTTTTAATGGTTACACACTATGTGCATTCAGCAATCTTGAGTTTCTGCTTTCAGTGTGGAACAAAATATCCTCACTTGTACTTCGTAAAGCACCATAGGGCCATGCCAGTGTATTCCATTGGTTCTTGGATAACTTAATGGAAAGTTGGCAAGAAGACATCAAAGAAACATTGGGCTGGGAGAACTATCCCCTCAGACTCTGTTTTTATGTCAATATTTTTTAATTATAGGCCATGTTGATTTGATAATATTCATAGATGACATCCTCTGGGAACCCCAAAACTGAAGGGGGGAATACAAAAAAAAATGCAAAAAAATAAGTTTCCTTCATTATGAAAAAAATAATAAATTGTCAGGGAGGTTTTACAAATGACTTAAAAGACAACAGAACGGTGTTCCAATAATAGATCCTTCATTTTTGTTCTCTCATATTTTCTTTTGACTTTGGAATTGAATTTGGTAGTCTCCAACATTAGTATCCGTTTTCAAAAATTTTTTTTTTTGCAATTTACAGCATATATTTTCTCATTCTGCAGTGGCTTTTTACGATTATATAATACAGTATGGCTGAAAATTTTTGTGTGGAAATGAACGAAAATTGATGTGCGCAGATGTCATCCATACAATCAAATCAATTTTGCCTAAATCTAAGAACCAATGAAAATTGATGTGGCCTGAGTAGAGGTGAAAGAAAAAGAGCCTTTTTACGAAGTGCAAGTGAGCGTTGATTTTGTTTGTTTCTCTGTTGGCACCACATGCTTGGAATCACCCATTTCTCCCTCTCTTGTGCCCAGATGAGTCTGGTATTGCAGCAGGGAACAGCTAGGGTACTGGCTACTCGTACCACTCTTCCGTTACTCCTCCAAGCATGGCTCGTGTCGATATATTAAACTTCTGTTAAAGGACAATGTTTCCTTCAGCAAAATTCAACACAACTTTGTTAAAATGTTTGACTGCAATGGTAAACAAAAATGTTAGGGGTACATGACATATTAAACTTTGTAGATATGTCACATTAAAAAATGTGAAACTTTTAGTACAATGTTAGTACATTTTCTCTTAACATACACGTATTATGTATCATTCACAAGTAGAACTACTTTGACAGAAAAATATAAGGTTTAGGTTGTCATTGAATCCTGCAGTGTAATTTTCAATGACTTCAAAGACTTGAAAACATGATTATCACAGAGCAAAATCTAATGGAGATATTCGTTTTTGCTAATTCTGAATTTTGAAAACTATAGTTGTAAAAGGAAATAGTGAAAATGTTGAGGTGCCTTGCTCTCTTTTTTAATGTACATTTCTGCAGTGCGAAATTTCTCATTGGGGAAGGGCTAGCAACCCCTCCCTGTAAAATATACCCTGCTACTGAAGAAGCAAAAACACTTGCTGCCCCGTGTGACACTAGGCACTATAAGGGTCTGAAGGAAACAAACAAAATTTTCCAAGCAAAGAAGACATACGTTTTAATAACAGCCTATTCTTTGACACCTTGAAATGTTAGCTTGTGAAGTTGCTAGATTACCAGTTGGAACTGTATAATTCATTACAGAAAGAAAATTGTTTCTTAGAATTAAATTGAGATGAATGAAAAACTAAAAGTTGAATTTTGATGAAGGGAACTTTGTAACTTTAAAATCAGTGTAATGAATTTGGTAACTTTTGTTTGACTCACAGCAATGACAGCATGCTTGTTTACTGCACTGGGCTGGAATGCATGCAATATTATGATTAATCATACTTGATTTATCTTTATTCTTCATTAGATACATTTGTTTGCTTCTATATTTTTAAGTTTAAGGAACACAAGGCCCAAAGGAACTCTTACTTCTTCAGTGGATTTGTGGCTGATAACTAGGGGCATCTAATTGTTTCTTTCATTGTCTTTTAAAAGTCAAGATTTCATTGCAAAACATTGTTCCAAAAGTGCAAGGTACTGTAGGTGTCAGATTCGAAAAGAGACAGAATTTTAAGATGGAAAATCTACTGAACAAGTAATTGTGTACTGGTGTCTAATATTTTAGTTAACTATGATTTATATCATTAATGAATTTTTGTTTTATGATTTGAAATATGACACTGCAGGCAGTCATATTAAATGTTCCATAATTATGATCATAAACTCAAGGCTCAAATTTGTTGGACAGTGACAATAATACTGTGTACACATGTTTAAAGTGAACAAGAAAAAAACACTTTCTTTTCTTACCTCTGAAGTGCCTTTCTAACTTCTGCTCTGCAGTCAACATATTTCACTCTTTTTCTTCGTCTTCTCTGTTTAAAGTTCCGTTTTGTGTTTTGTTCTGTTCTATCTCTAAGCTCTGGTTTCGAGCAGAAGGGGCATTTTTTGCACATTTTTTTGGACAGTTTGACACTAAAGCAGTAGAGGGTGGTATATGAGAGACCTATTCACAAAAGTCTACCCCTACACTCCATTGTACATTGAATATTTTGTTATTGTAGCAAGAACTTAAGTTCAAGCCAGCCTCTTTGCAACTCCGATGAGTTTGTTTTCAAGATTGGAAAGAAATGATTATATACATGTAAAGTAGCTTCAGTTGCCACTATCATTAAAACAAAAGTTATTTCCAAGTGATCTGAGTGTCACTGTCTTGTGTATAATCACAAGTGAAATCACCATTTATAAGAAAGGTAATGACGTTTTGCTACTGTTTTTATTGCTAAGCAGATTGATTTTGGGCCATGTCTTTGAAGAAGAGATGATAATGAAGGAGCAAGACAATATTCTTGGTGCTATTTACTAGATAGAAATTGTGGTGTACGCTTTTCAATATACCAGTTGAAATGATGGTGTTTCAGGGCACAAATATCCCATTGCCCCTCATTACATGCCCTAACTTGTCCAACAGCCGCTCAAACTTCTGTCTGTAAAACGACCTGTGATCGCTTGCCCGTCTTCTTTTGCTCAAATCTGTCCTACACTTGCCAAACTGTTGTCTAATGTAGCATTAATGCCGCACTACACATGCATTAGCTGAGTACATCTGGCATCAATGTTGGATTTTCTCTGCTTGGTTCAAGGCATGGACAGCCATAATTACCATGAAATTACCATGGCAGTGTGCACTAATCCAGCATTAGTGCTGCATATGTATTTCTGGCATTAATGCTACATTAGACGACAGTTTTGCAAGGCTACTCTTCAAACTGTCTTCTTTTCGTCCGTTTATCGTTCATTTATCAAGTGACTGACCTCCAGTTGTTTATTTTTTTTTAAAGATGATATTAAGATGTTGTTTTTGTTACATAATTATAAAGTTATGTTTTTATTTGTGGTAAGTTGTTTTGTTCCCCCAGATTGCCCACAGCCCTTGTAAGTCCCGAGCATGGTCTGTTTTTGCTGTTGTGTAGAAATAGACCTTTCATCGAGACCTGATCCTTCTCGTAGCCATAATGTTGTCAGCATATACAAGACAGTAGATAAATGTAGGGCTATTTTCCATGAGGTACATACACAAAATGTAGCTATGTTAAAACAAAAAAACCCAGAAAATATGTTTACTGACTACAGTACAAAGATGTACATGTACATTTATACACAGAACTTGAATTTAGTGTTTAAATTGTCAATCCTAAAATTCTAAATGTGTCACAAAAATAAAACTGTTCTCTTGATAATGAAACAACAAAAAAACACAAAATATGTTCACTGACTACAGTACAAAGATTGACGTACATGTACATATACACAGAACTTAGGTTCAGTGTTTAAATTCTGTCAATCCTAAAATTCTGACTGCCACTAAACACAAAACTGTTTTCTTGCCGACGAAACATTATGTTTATTTCAGTGACTTTTACATTTCACCATCATACAAACCATAGACAAAGCAGCCATCAAATATTTTGCCGTTATTCTCGATGACTGATCTCTTCAAAACGTGTAGATTTTCACATTCAATACAGTCACATAGATGGATCAGGTTTGATGATGTCAGGTTTCCTCTAGTCCATGTGCATTTTGCCGCAGTGTGCTGAATGTGGTGCTACATTTATACAGTGGATTGCCCCACACTTGTGTTGCCAACTGAATGTGGTACATATTGTGCATTTTGTCAGCATGTGGCCTGTATGGTGTTGTCTGCTATGTTATCATTGGTCATGTATTTTGCATCTCTGTATCATGTATGTCATGTGCATTGTAGGGTATTAATGTTCCTGTATTTATCGTTGGAAAATGAAGGATCTAGGCTTAAAAGGGATTTGGCTCAATGTTAATAATATATACAATGACCATCGGATGTATATTAGCCAAAAATGCAAAATCTTTTTGCATTTACAATTTGAATCACTCACTATGAATATGAAAGGAAAAAGGGACAATTTTTTTCCAAAGTCTACCTACCATAGCACATATGAGAAAAATTATCTTTAGGATATGTAAGCAACTCTGGTAAAACTTCTCGTCAGATATGACAAAACAAAAGCTGTTCTCTTGTAAATTTTAAGAAAAGCGACACGTATATTTTGTACCAAAAAGGAGAGATACAAACTGCTAACATTAAGCCTAAATCTCAACCCTTGCCTGTACCCTTCACATACATTGTAAGTGGGCAAACATGGTCCATCACAAGTGTGGTGTGTACTGACAGTGTTTGTGGCGCCCCCTGTAGGTTACCACCCTAAGTGCAGAGGCGGACCGTTTGCAGTCTGCCCACCCGGACAGTGCAGAGGACATTGGGACCAAGAAAGACGAAGTTCTGACTGCCTGGGACAGGATTAAGACCAAGGTAGGCTTTGGCGTTGACTTGTAAGTTTGTGTTATCATAAGGTATTACTATTATGTAAGTAGTTAGCAACCCTTATTGTGAACCAGAAGGTAAGAATTTGAATATCATGCCTGTTTGTACTAGCCAAACTTCAATACAACTGCAAACGTTTATTGTGTACCTCCACATTTACAATTTGCCCTATTTATCAAATACAGAATGTTGACAACCTCAGAATTCTGTATATACCTGTGACATATAGTAAGCTTAATCTTAGGTGTTGTAACTGGTGAGGAAGTACACTTTCCATGTAGCTTACAGTCTAGTACTTTGAAGTAATAACAAGAATAAATCAAACTGAATTGAGATACCACTTCTTTCCAATTCCCTGCTAACAAAAATTATCTGGTTGATGAAGAGACAGAGTTCGTCTCGGAAGCTTCCCGTAGCAAGCTCTTTTGTTGTGTGTAAACGTTTAGATATTTGTCAAAATTATCACTTTCAAAGATGTTGTTGTTTGTTTTTCATGTGGGCCAGATTGCTTGAAATAAAGTATTTAGTAACTTTGAAAGAAGACCATGTGCATGCCCTTGAGTGTGGTGTACAATTTTTTTCCTTTTTTCTCCAGAATGTGTTAACCAGGAAGTGTTTTTGGCAAAGCATCAGGGGCAAGCCTAATAGTACTTTATTTCTTTCATTTAACAGGGCGAGGAGCGTAAGTCTCGGCTGAACGACTCCTACCGGCTGCAGCGGTTCCTGGCCGACCACCGTGACCTGGTCTCCTGGTGCAACGAGATGCGCGCCCTCGTCTCCGCAGACGAACTGGCGAAAGACGTACCCGGGGCGGAGGCCCTACTGGACAAGCACCAGGAACACAAGGTGGGTACTGGGTGGTCACGTGAATAATCATCTGTAAATAGAAGTTCTTGAATATTAAGAGATTAAACTTTCCATCCAAAAAATAAGAATCAAACTTCACTCCATTTTTTTTATTTCAAGAAAGATTCAGTTCCAAATTTTGGATTAAAAAAAAATGCAGTTCCAGACTTTGTCAAGGAATGAAGTCATTGTCGCTAGTAATATGCTATTTGTGGACAAGTGTCTAGAGCAATACATTGAATGTGGTAAAGAGCTTGTGTTGTCCTCTGTCTCTCTTCAGGGATGGTTGAAGGGCCCTGATATTGATGGCAGTTATGATTAGAAACAGAGTTGTGTTATATTGTATTATCAAAGGACATAAACTTGTATTACTATTAGTTTTAAAAAAAATATTAGCAATATGCTGAAAATGCAAGTTGATGGTGGTGCTGTAACAGAACAAGGTTTGCATATTTTGAACAAAAGCTCTGCCAACAGAGACTGCAAGATCCACAATTATAGAACTTGTTATCTTTTTATCTACTTTCAACAATCTCTCGATGAATATCAAGGCCAGCTCTTCTGAAGATTTCCTTTTCAGCACCAAGGAGAGGTCCAAAACAATAAGCAGCAACATCATGTTCTGCCACTAAGGCCTTACCATCTTAATTTTATGGATGAAAAAAATCTAGAAAAAAAAAAAAGATGATAAACTGGAGGACTACATAGCTGGTATTGCGAATTAAACCACAGAACACAGTGTGACAAACAAACAAGTCTTTATTTGTTGGCATAAGCTCATATTAAAATGCTTTTAACATGGATGATGCCTGGTTTAAAGACCCATCTGAACATTTGGCCGTTCAAAGAAAAAAAATGTATTCGGCTGTGTACACAACATCACGCCTTCAGTCAGAGCAAAACATCAAACTCTGTAGGCAACCCGGCCAGAGATAATATCATTCAGTTTAATACAGACATGTACAATGATAAGTATTGTCATATCATGAACAAAGCACTACTGGGCTCATGAGGGGCGGCGCCCTCTTCAAATCGCTCCTAGTCACATACATAACAGTTGTGTTGGACAATGTGAGTGTATATAGTGTATTACGACAAGCCGGCTCAATGCTGCCCCTTTGCGGCAATGAGTCTGCAAGTTTCGGAGCCTCTTCCGATGTGATTTTTTTTTTAAGAACAGGCGAAAATCAATGCGCGCGCGGATGTCATCCATAAAATTAAATTGGTGTGGCCTAATGGAGAAAATTTAAACAAGCAGAGAAGGAATGAATAAACACAGTACAGTCAGTCCTTTACAGGGTTTCTTTTTCAGTACCAAGGACAGATCCAAACAGCAACAGGAAGAAACAAATGACACAGGGTCATATCCACTTCATGTAAAGAATGTTTCCTGTTTGTTGTTATCTACCCGACTTCCCTATATCAATATCCTAGTAAATATGGGGCCAGTCCTTCTCAAGATTTCCTTTTCAGCACCAAGGAGAGGTCCAAAGCAATTAACAGCAACATGAAAGGAATGAAACAAACAAATAAAACAGCCAGTCCTTTATAAGATTCCTTTTTCAGTACCAAGGACAGATGCAAACAGCAACAGGGAAGAGATGAAGAAACAAATGACACAGGGTTTACGGCATTTACTGCATGTAATGAAAGTTTTCTACTGTTATTTTGCAGGGAGAGATTGATGCACGTGAGGACAGTTTCCGCACCACTGCCGAGGCAGGGCAGGGTCTGCTGGAGGAAAACCACTTTGCTTCGGACGAAGTGAAGGAGAAGGTGGGAATTCTCCTTACACTGTCTTGCTCTTTTGATATTTTCCCATTGGGTATGCAGCAGAACATTGTATGCAGGGCTGTCTCCAGCATTAGATTTTTTTCCGTCCCACTCATTGTTTGAGATTCGATATTTTAATTTTTGTTGTTAATTCTGTCATTTTAAGCCTACAAAGATGCAATTTCATCAATTGTACATCAGAAGGTTCCCATTTTTGGGACGGAAAGGGTGACATTTTGAACAAATGATGTGTTTTGTTCATCAAAGGAGTTTACTATGGCTGCGGACTTGTCTATAAATGCTTAATCCTGACTGTTATAGGTTAGAAACAGTCTTGTTTCTGTGTTAAGTTTGTTGTGAAGTTTTTAATGTAACCAGAGTTACCTTAAAACTGGTTACAGACTCAAGATGTCTTCTGTTAGCAAAGAGGGGAAACTGAAATTCTACTGTAAAACTATATTTTTTGTCATTGGTTTGTACAGGGCAATACTCAATAACACTGTAAATACAGAGATATTCGCGGGGGTTTTATTTCGCGGTAGGGAGACAATAGCGTGTTCGCAGTGGTTTTAAGTTTACGCTGAAGAGTTTGCCGCGAAAACCACAGACATTAAACCACCACGAACATTTCTGCATTTTCACTACATTATTTAAATCTTACATCTTTGTGCTTGTTGTCCATTTCTCAGCTTGTGGCCCTGGCCAATGAGAAGACGTCGCTGCTGGAGCTGTGGGACGAGCGACACGTGGAGTACGAACAGTGCCTGGATCTCCAGCTGTTCTACCGCGATGTCGAACAAGCCGAGGCTTGGATGGGAAAACAGGAGGTTAGTAGCTCCACCATCCGAGCCTTAACAGTTGTCTATACAGGTATCAGTTTATGCATGTCCATAGAGAAAAGGATATGGTTCTCCAACTTAGATTTGAAAATAAACACAGTCCCGAATGGGCAAACAGCATGTAAACGTTGCCCTAGAAATAGAATCTTTCAGACATCAAAGTCAGTTGAGTGTAGGATACAAAATGTAGATTACTTAACATATCATTGTTGCCATGCATTGTACCGTGTACGATTGTCAAGCAAGGAAGTCCATTCATTTATAACGTCTTCAAGTTTGGACTGTTGTCTATAGAGGTGTGACCTATTCCAGGTCATGCATTTGAAAGGATGGTTCTCCAAAATGAAAATTTACAGTCCCTAAATTACCTACAATAGCTTTGAATGGTAAATAATCTAGTTGTAAGTGTTAACAGTAACCTTCATTTTCATCCAGAACTGATGTATCTCAAAGTCTCTCTCACTGATATGTATTATGCTGTTTGGCTGTTGGAGAATTTATGAGTACTCAATATTCTGTACTTAGTATTTTCCCCTCCTCTCACCAGGCTTTCCTTGCTAATGATGATCTTGGAGACTCCCTTGACTCCGTTGAGGCCCTCATCAAGAAACAGGAAGACTTTGAGAAGTCCCTTGCTGCCCAGGAGGAGAAGATCAACGTAAGTTAATGATGAAGTTAGACATGAAATTAGCTTATCTTTAAGTCTTTAGTGATTTACTTCAAGATTTATAACAAACTTGATAATTAGCAGTTACTGTGCATAGAGTTTGAGCAACAGCTTCCTTTGCACACAAAAAACGTGATTAGTTTTTATACATCATATTTCTGAATCAGTAAGTATGTTTACTGTGTTAATGCAGAAATCCTCGCTGTGGTTTTGTGTTTGAGATAAGCTGTTTGCCGCGAACTTAAAACCACTGCGAATATTTTTCCCTCCTACCCCTTTGTCTACTATTGTCTTAAACTTTAACATTTTCTCCCTACCGCGAAATTAAAACCAAGCATAGTTTAATGCATTTACTGTATTGTATTAGTGTATTACTTACTAGAATAATGCATAACTGTGAATTTTGTGTTTCTGTTGATATTATGGAACCGAAAGGATGATTTACATAACACAATGTGTATTGGTACCCTGACTGTTTACCATTTTTTTTTACAGGCCCTGAATGACTTTGCCAACAAGCTGATTGAGAACAACCACTACGCTTCTGACGATGTGGCCGCTAAGAGGGATGCTGTAAGTATACTCCTAAGGAAGCAAGATCTTTTCGTTTCCATATTTATGCCCAATTCTGTTAGTATGTACTTCAAGACTTTTTCTGTTTTGTCAGCTGTCTCACCCACTACATTAAGGCACAATTCATGAATGAATGTTTTATCTATTCTATAGCTGTTGACTCGTCGCGAGGATCTCCTGAAGAGGTCCACGGCGCGCCATACCGTGCTGGAGGACTCGTACCGCCTGCAGCAGTTCCAGCGCGACGCCGACGAGGTCAAGGCCTGGATCAACGAGAAGCTGAAGACCGCCACCGACGAATCCTACAAGGTAAGCTTCCTTTTGAGCAGTTCAAAGAAGATGTACGTAGATCTTATATTATGACTCAGCCTAGATTCTTCTATTTTGTACAAGATACTTTTTTTTTTTTCTGGAAACAATCGTATGGGGGTGCGAAGGAGTGAGCGACAGAGCAGAGGATGGTGTGGATTTCATCCCCCTTCCACGATGTTTAGATAATTTTAAGATAAAATTGGGTCTTCTAAAACGTCTTGAAGGGGGGAAACTACTGTCAGACATGTCACAGTTAAAGACTGCTGCCACATGTGACTTAGCAGCATCCCTGGTCAATCTGACCTTCATACATGTCAGAGAATATATTATGCTCCCTTGGGTAAGGGGGCGCATGGTTACATCATGGGGGCGCAGCGCCCCTCTTCCCATGTTTGGAAAAGCCCTGAGATAGTATGCGGTACAATAACCTTCTTTCTGCTGAGATAGCCTGTCTACATAAGATTTGTATTGATTTAGAGGTGAAGCTGTAGGGAGAAGTTTAATACGATAAAAGCATGACGTTCACTTTACTTGATACTAATTTGGCATTGTTGAGTATTGAGACTAAGAAGAAATTATTATTGCCTTCGCCGTAGACAGAAGGGTATATTTTTAGTAGGGATTTGTGGAGTGATGGTGTTGGGGATATAACTCTTGATGCCATGAACAGATGTTGGTGATTTTTGGTAGGTAAGCTTCTGTTGGGGAGACGAAGGTCAAGTTCGAAGATGGGTCCTCTGGGGGGTTCCTTTGGTGCTGCAGTGGACCTTTTGTGTTTATCGCTTTGTTTGTTGATGGCATAACACGTTAGTAAATACAAAATGTTTGATATTTTCCTTCCTTAGGACCCGACCAACCTCCAAGGGAAGATCCAGAAGCACCAGGCGTTCGAGGCGGAACTGCAGACCAACCAGGGGCGCGTGGACGCCGTCAACCAGCAGGGTCGTGACCTAATCGACAACGATCACTACAGCAAGGACAACATCGAGGCACAGCTGGAGGAGATCGCCGCACTCTGGGACCAGCTCAAACTGGCCTCCGAGAATAAAGGTACAGTCTTGTTACCGGCATGGAAATGGACGTATAGTTTTGGGCATGTGCGTGTGTGTCCAGGTTTTGTAGTCAGCATAACTCAAGAACCTCTGGATGGATTACAATGATATTTGGTATGTGGGTAGGTCTTGGGAAGATGAAGGTCAAGATCGATTTTGGGTCACCTGGTGTGTGACCTTGGTACTGCAACAGAGCTTGAGAAATAAGATTCTACCTGTATTTCTCAATAGAATTTGGTCAAAAAGAGTTCTGCTGGAATCCATCCTAGTTTAACTCGATCAAACCTAAGGCTGTTTACTTAAACAATTTTCAGGCACAGTTACAGCGATTTTAAGTACAGGTCTGGCCCTGAACCTGGACCTAAACAAGTTTGGTCAATCATCTGTAAGTCATTCATGTAGCCAACATTTTTTTTTTGGTGGTAAATTGTCATCTTTGTATGAGGATATTCTAATCTCAAAAAAAAATATTCACCAGTTTTCTTAATTTTCAAGTGCAAGCTTGTCTAAATTATCATCTCTGACAGGATTTATTTTATATTTTACACCAGATGTTCAGGTCCGGACCTGTACTGAAACAACTCTTCAGGTACAGGTACAGGTACAGGGTCCAAACATACAGCCCTAATGGTCTTTTGTAGCTTCCATTGTACATGGCTTTGAACAAATGCTAACAAATTCATGGCTTTCCTTGCAAACAAATCCATGGATTGATTTCTACACCCCTCTGTAGATAAGAAGCTGCGTGAGGCTCAGCAGCAGCAGCAGTTCAACCGCGGCTGTGAGGACGTGGAACTGTGGCTCACGGAGGTCGAAGGTCACCTGGCCTCTGAGGACCTCGGGAAGGATCTGCCCAGCGTGCAGAACCTACAGAAGAAACATGCTCTACTGGAGGCAGATGTGGCTGCTCATCAGGTATGTATAGGCTTTGTAATGTTTTATGATTATGAAATTGTAATGATAATCATATCAATGGTAATTTTATCACACAATTAGAAACTGGTCTAAGTGGAAAAGACCTGACAGAAATGATGTGTAACCGAGAATACTGGAAGCAGAACTTTGTAGACACTTCAACTTGTTAGAGTATGATTATGTATGTATGTTTTGTTTACATCATGCAATTTAAGACCGTTAAGCATACAACAATTCTGGCAAGTAATCTAGACTACAAAAGACTAATTTGTAGTTATAGGATGAAACTATTGAAAAAGATCAGTTAAGAACAGTGTTTTCTCTAGGTTTAAATTTTTTACAGTTAGAATAAGACTTTTAGTATGTTGTATAGGATTTATTGAAAAATTACAGAAGAGTAAGAATTAGCGGTCATAGAACGGTGTCGTCTTAGAATTTTAATCTATCAGTACTGTTCACTTCTGATATGAAAAAAATATGATAATTGGTAATTCAAAATTTGTCAACTGATTTTCTAATTTTAAACTTGATATCTTGGTAACTTGATACACAATCTCAGGTTTAGGTTAGAATTAGATTCCTCCCAGTCAAACATTGTATATTCCATGCCCTTTCTCTCTCTCATGGATATCGTCTGTCTAACATTTGCAGGAGCGTGTAGATGGTATTGACATCCAGGCTAAGCAGTTTGTGGACGAGGGCCACTTCGATGCTGACAACATCAAGGCCAAGCAAGAGGCCCTACAAGAGAGATACGATGCACTGCAGGTAAGAGAAGAGTGCTTGCTTTTAGAAAGTCCAATTCTTGTGTTGGAAATTACAGTTAAAACTTGTTTCAGAATGTTTAAACCAACACAGATAAACTTTCAAGCTACATGTAATATGTGCCCTTTGTTGTAACATACCGGCTTTGTTGTAGCAACTCTTTACATTTATTATATTGTTTGTCACACATAAACCCACCATACCAAGAAAGGTTGAAAAAATAACTTATTTACGCAGAAGTGAAAAGTTGTAAGATGGTTACTTTTATTATGTTGTTTTATAAGGTTTGGGCTGCCAGATTTCTTCCCAGAACTTTAAGCTGCGTTTCCTGTTAAAAATCTATGGAAAAACTGTAAGATTTTTTTATGTATCACTCTTTTCCTGGGTGATAGGCAAGTCATCAGAGCTTAAACACAATTTTCTTTTATATGTGTTCCACCTTGCACTCAACCATAAAAGACCTGGTATCATCAAGACTACAAATTTAGTGAGAGAAATACATGTATGTGTAAATCTTGATGTGTTTACAATTGTTTCTCGTACAGGAGCCTCTCGCTGCACGGAAGGCAAAGCTTGCTGATTCGCTGCGGTTCCAGCAGCTGGTACGTGACATCGAGGATGAAGAAGCGTGGATCCGTGAGAAGGAGCCGGTCGCCTCCTCTACAAACAGAGGTATGTTCTTAAGACGGACTTCATTTCTTTAAGATAACTGGAAGCTATGATCAGAAGGTTTTTTTCAAGTTAGTATGCTTCAAATAAGAATTGCATGGTTGGGGTGTAAAGCTAAAGATTGAAATTCTTTAGTTATGTTTGCTTAATTGTGTTTGTTCAGTACTTGTTACAGTAACAACAGGTAAGATTCCCAAGGAACATTCTAACCTTCTCCCTGCTGCCTAACTCTGTAACCAATATAGAATGGGGTGCCAAACGTTTTCTTCAGTGTGCTAAAGGTTAAACCTTCACTACTTATGACCTTACTTGTCACTAATCTTTAAGAGTATAGTATACTTCTTTAGAATGGAATGTACTCTGCAGCTTTCTCAAGGTGGTGACACCAGTGAACTTAAATGTTGTCTTGTCACACTAACCTCAAGAAGTAATGGCCTTGAATGATTGCAGAATGAATTATGATATTTGCTATTACAACAAGTTTCAGTGCTACCTTCAGTCATTCTCAGCATTACATTTTACTACATGTTACAGCATGCTGCTTACTATAGGAAGTTGTGCTTCTAATTGGCGAGATCTAGATCTTGAATGGGGAAGAAGTGTTAATGTCAATTTGCACAAATCGTGCACTGTTCAAAGGCTTTATGTGCTTGTCTGCTAGATCTTTCTTGAGTACAGTAATGTCACTGCTCTGCCTTGTCTTGCTTGTTTTTCACTCCTTTTCTCTTTTCTCACCTCCACTGACATCTGCTTCCTTAGACGAGGTTGCTGTGGCTGGTATGAACGGTTTCTCACTCGTAAATGCTATATCTCTGGTTCCGCCCCTGTAGCCTTGCCAAAAAAATTCTGGACATCTATCAAGCATGCTTACTTCATACCTCTATGTCCTTCTTGGTACATATACTCTAACTGGAAATGAATTTTATAGGATCTCTTTCAAATGAAACAACAGTACAGTGAAGTATTTACTAAAACTGGAGCCGATGTTGTTACAAATTTAGGCAAAGGACTGAAATCATTAGTACAGGAAGACTGGATTTGTTGCCTGATTTTATTTACCAGAATGCTTAAATGTGGAATGCTAGTTTTAACCAAGTGTCTAATACATATACATGTATTGTATAGATTTCTCTGTGTCACTTACATGTTGAGCAAAGCTCTGCTTTTTCTTTTTGATTAAAAACATTAACAGGTAAGGCCTATTACTTCAATGGTCATTAAAAGTGTGCAGAAATTTTCACTAACTGTTACGATATTAAAAGTCAATAGACGAATTTGAACCACACAGACTGGTTTCGTCATAGAGGGGAATTTTCTCACAAACTGTCTTTTTCACTCCGCACGTCCGTAAGCAATAGAACGTGTTTGCCTGTTGTTAATCTTCCAATTAACGGAATGTGTTATTTTTTATTACGGACCTGCACAAGGACATAGTTTGTGAGAAAGACCCCCAATGACATAAGCAGTTTGTGAGGTTCAAATTTGTCTATTGGAATACATGCTAAAGTTTTGAGGTTGCCATACATGTAGTTTATTTTCCTTCTTCTGCGTTAAAAAGGGCGCGACCTGATCGGAGTACAGAACCTCCTGAAGAAGCACCAGGCGCTGCAGGCGGAGATCGCCGGGCACGAGAACCGCATCAAGGCGGTCTGTCAAACCGGACAGGACATGGTCCAGGAGGAGCACTTCGCCACCGACGACATCAACTCCAAGGTGTCGGGACTCGAGGACAAGTGGCAAGGACTCAAGGTTTGTTCTCAAATCTTCACAACTTTTAAAAGAAAAAGGACTTGAATTGTAGAATTGAGATTATTGGGACAAATTCTCCAGACCTGAATTTAGAAAATTGAGGCGGTCAACTGCAACTTTTGTTCCTAAATTTGTCTTGTGGCTTTTTGAAACAGTATTTTTCCCTCCTAGTCTGCACAAGTTCCAAAAAGCAGAAAAATGAAATACTCTAGATCTACTCTGAGTGTGCCTCCTCATGTTCTATCACTCCGTTCCCTCAAACTCTATTTTGGGATTTAAAAAGGAAACATGGTGCAAACGGTGCAAAATGTAACGTTTTTACTTCAACCCCAAAGGAGAGAAATGTTGTTTTGGGGTGTCTATTTGTCTGTGTGTTTCCACACTACACTCAGTACAAAAGGCAAGCAACTGGATAAGTTTTGCAAATGGTCAGACGTTTCACACAGCATTTGCTGTCTTTGGACTTGGTCACTGCTTATCCAGTTGTAATTGTCTAAGGAACTTTTGTATTGAGTATCTGAATGTCTAATGTTCATTGACCTTTCTACACAACAGTTTCTACTTGTTTGACAGGAAGGCGTTAACTGTCAAGAGGGGACTTCTGTTCTGAAGAAATCTCTGTCTTTGTTTTCTGTAAGACAAGGCACTGCAATTTCTGTTTGTTCTGCCAGGAGGCGTTAACTGTCAAGGGGATGAATTGTGTTGCCTTGTTGCAGACTGATCTGAAGAACAAGGCCTGCCTCCAGGCTCAGTAGTTGTGTGTCTGCACTGCAGTTTCTATATGTTCTGCCAGAGGGGGTGAATTCTGAAGAAATCTCATTGCTTTGTTGTTGCGTTCTTACAGGACAAGGCAGGTCAGAGGAAGCAGGACTTGAACGATTCCCTCCAGGCTCAGCATTTGTGTTTCTGCACTGCAGTTTCTTTTTGTTTTGCCAGAGGGCGCTTCCTGTCAAGGGGGTGAATTCTGAAGAAATCTCTGATTGCTTTGTTGTGTTCTACAGGACAAGGCAGGTCAGAGGAAGCAAGACTTGGACGACTCCCTCCAGGCTCAGTAGTATTGTTTCTGCACTGCAGTTTCTTTATGTTTTGCCAGAGGGCGCTTCCTGTCAAGGGCTGAAGAAATCTCATTGCTTTGTCGTTATCTGTTCTACAGGACAAGGCAGCTCAGAGGAAGCAGGACTTGGACGACTCCCTCCAGGCACAGCAGTACTTTGCTGACGCCAACGAGGCGGAGTCATGGTTGAAGGAAAAGGAGCCGATAATCGGGAGTGTGGACTATGGAAAGGACGAGGACTCGGCTGAAGTATGTTGCAAAGTCGGAATCATCCTAATTTTTCTCTCAAGATATTTCACTACTTGCCTTGTTTGAATTGTCAAACTTAGCCAAGGTTCAAAATACGCTTATTCTCATTTAAATGACATCCTGTAACTTCGAATTCTGTTCCTGCTTGAATTAAGGCATTTCTTATATTAAGATATGCCACATATAAGGTGCCAAACTGTTGTTTTTAAAAGCCAGAAAAGTTGTAAGTTTTAAGACAGTTTGGCACCTTATATGTGGCAAATCTTAATGTCAGGAACATCTTACTTCAAACGGTAACGGAAGTTACAAAATGTGTACATTTAAATGAGAACGAGTGAATAGCCACCTACAGCATGAAGTTTGTAGAAGAATGCAAATTCAAGATTGCAGAAAAGAAATTTGGCAAGCTAAAAGATAACAGGCTTGTTGATTTAGAATTTTTGTGCAGAAAGTAACTTTAGATCTGATAGAGCGGTACTCCTACATGTAGCACTGTTCAGAAAATTTGATACTGTCTGAAGTAAAATGGGGTAGTCACAAATCAAGCATTGAAAAATTTTTTTTTTTTTGTGCTTGTTTGTGTCTTAACCCTATGCCTACTGCCTAACTCTGTAACCATTAGGAAATGTGTGCCAGATAGCTACTTCAGTGTGCTAAAGGTTAAAATGAATGATTTCCTTCTCTCCCTATTCCAGGCCCTCTTGAAGAAACATGAGGCCATTGTGTCGGACCTGGATGCTTATGGAACCAGCATCGAGGCACTCCGGGATCAGGCTAGGGCCTGCAAGGTAAGTCATGAGAGTAGTAGACATTTAAGACCTCCCTTCACTTCATCTATAACCTCCTTGATGACATATGCTGTTTACCAACACAACTTAAATATTGTGAGACACTGTACTGTAAATGCAGAAATGTTCGCGGTGGTTTTATGTTCACGGTTTTTGCGGCGACCGTTTCACCGCGAAAATAAAACCACCGCAAACATTTTTGTCCAATACTGTTACTGTCAGTAGCAGTATGTGACTATAGCGCTGCTTAGAACTTAAAAACACAGCCAACAGTCCATTTTCCCCCTAGCTCAAAATGATAACCAACTTAAATGCATTTACAGTACAAGGAAATTTTACTAGTTTAAAGCTCACTGTATACATTGTATTTGCAGTGACAGTTAGGAGCCCAGTTAATAGAATGCTTGCGTCTAGTGTCTGTGACCAAAGCAAAATCTTTATCTTTAAATAATAATCTTACAAATTGACTGTATTATTTGTTAAGCATTTAAAGTACTTGGTAGCCTCTTTTAACTTTGACATGTTGTTTTTCAATGGGTCCCACTCTTACAAAACGTATTAAGCAAAACATGATATGTTGGGGCACAAATACAATTAACATTGTTCGTTTTATCAATTCTAAAGCAACAAGAAGCTCCCGTTGAGGACGACACTGGCCGACAGTGCGTGGTCGCGTTGTACGACTACCAGGAGAAGTCGCCGCGTGAGGTGTCCATGAAGAAGGGAGACGTGTTGGTGTTGTTGAACAGTGCGAACAAGGCAAGTAGCGACGGTAACGAGGCAAGTGTTGATTTTTTGTTGTGTTCGCTGTGGTGACCGGTGGCCATGGCTGGGTCTGTGCGCAGGAGTAAGGTATGGTTGGGCACACGGTTGCAGGTTTAATATTCTGTCGTTTGGTTGGGCTAGAGGAAAGAAACCAAGGTGTGTGTAGCCAAATGCTTCTACAAATGTATCAAGCAAAGTATTATAAACAGGTGACACTATAGATCCAGAAAGACACTCTAGATCCAGAAAAGGCTGAAATCCTTTTTGGAAGACATCTTTTGATACTGATGATGTTACATAATAATGATAACAATAACTGTAAAGGAGAATCATTTTTCAATCTATACAATGTACAGTTTGCACAAATTCTGGTTTTGATACCCAGAATTATTCAGAATTTTGGTTGACATTCTCCAATTCTGCCTGATGTTGTGAGAATTCTGCAGAATTCTGCCAATGTCCTTGGAGACTTCAATTTGTTTTCTAGATAATGACAACCTTTTGTTTTGTCATACTTGTAGACAATTATTTAGTAAATCTACCCCCCAAAAAACTCAAGTTTTCCAGTGTCTTTCTGGATTTATAGTGTTGCCTCTTTATGACTTTGTGGTCATGTTTAAGCTGGAAATTCAGGTTTCTACTACAATTAAACGTTATGGAATTAAGTCCCAATTTAATCAAGGGGAGTCAAATATAGAGATCACTATAAAGACACCTGCATATAATGCACCAGAACACAACTCTCAAGCAACACGTTTGATAAGACAGCACAATTTAACTTCAATTTTTTCTTTCACATGTCAAAAGCTGTTTTTTGATGATAGTATTGTGGTTTTTAATGCTGTAGTAAGGTTCATAAGAGCTGCAATGGCTGTGGTTATGGGGAAATACATTTTGTAGATTGAATTATTACTTTCAGGTCCAGTAATACTTACAGGTATAAATGTTGGCTGTTGGTGAGGTATTTGCATGGGTATTAAGACTATTTTACAAGTTCTTGTCATGTACAGTATACCAGTAGATATCCTAACAGTGATAGTGACTGTGATCCAATAGTCAATGATTTACCTCAGAAGTCTGAACGTGATTTGTATCTAATTTTGCTGTTTTCTCCTCTAGGATTGGTGGAAGGTGGAAGTGAATGATCGCCAGGGCTTCGTGCCTGCGGCGTACGTCAAGAAGATCGATGCCGCCCAGTCGGCGTCACGGGAGAACATTTCAGGACAGGCCGTGAACAGCGTAGCAGCCAGACAGGAACAGATTGAGAAACAGTGAGTTAACGTGATGAGCATTAGCGCCCCCTTTCTGTTCAGTCAATTACTGCAGACATAAGCTGTTGTAATGTGAAAATTTTTTCTTTCTTTGTTTCATCCCAAGAGAGTGAAGTATTGTTTTTGGCTAATCTTTCGACTGTGGGGCTCAAAGGGTGGCCAAGCATTATGGGTAAGGGGCTGAAGTCTGCCTGGCCTAAAACTTTCAATCTCTTTTTGCAGGTATGACACTCTGCAGTCGTTGGCCAACGACCGCAAGTCCAACTTGGAGAAGTCCTGCAAGAAGTTCATGCTCATCCGCGAGGCAAACGAACTTCAAAACTGGATTAACGAGAAGGTAACGTTTTTTATTCTTTTACCCTGTATTAAACGTTTCTTAAACTAGGGTTTAAGGAATTTTTACTGTAACAAATGGTAGGCATAACAAATCTTTAATTTGGTAGATAAGAAGACACTTAACTATACTTCAAATGTTTCTTTCTTTTCTGTATTGATGACTTACATGTATTCACTTTTCGGTTGATTTGTTGATGTTCAAATGAAACCTTGATTACACTTTTTACTTGTGTGTGGACTTATTTTTTTATTTATCGTAATTTTTGTAACAACTTTAATTTAACTGTCTAACTTCTTCTGGAATTAATTTGTAGTTGATTACTTTCCAAACAGTACTTTAAATGTACATTCCTTCTTTCTTGTATCGTTGATAGTTATGTCTAATTTTCTGTGAATTCTGTTGATTATGTAAAAAAAAGACCTTGTTTGCTTGTCTGTCTGTATTAAAATGGAATGAATAATTTTTTCTTTCTTTGAATGATTTACCTTTGATTTAACTGTCTAACCTTTTCTTGGATTGACTTGATTGATTATTAATTTTTCTATTTACTCGTACTATTAATCTTTCTTTCTCATATCCTGTTTATCCTGTGAACACTGATTGTGGTGCAGCAAACACAAGCTGTAAGCGCCCCCTTTCTTTTCCATTGATTATTGCAGCACGGCATCCTAGGCTAGGCCTTTATATCCTAGGCTAGGCCTCCACAGCCCTCTCTTGAACGCTATGTCATGTACAGTTAACAACAAAATTATTGATAACCCTTGTATAGCAATTGTAATTTGCTCAGCAAGGTAGGGTTCACCGTTGGACAAGTAAATTGGCGTGTTTGCCTCTAGCAACTGAAAGTGCCAATGGGGCCAGTGAGATTTTTTTAGATGCCCTACACAACTTAAAAATGCATAACTTCCCTTAATGTCCTTATCTTGGTAAATAAAGTGGCAGGTAGCTTTGATTCTTAGCAAATTCTTGGGTTATCCGTGCTACCGTCTGACCTTTTTAACTGAAAATAAAAGGATGGAAATATGTCGTTTAAATTTCGGGCCAGTGAAAAGTTTTTTTTTAATGGACTTTTCCTAGGGCCAGTGAATTTTTTTTTAAACCTGTTCAGCCCTGCAAGGGAATGAATGATTTTGTTGTTAACTATACGGTCTTGTAGTTACATTATGCAGGATAAGAAACAGCAGCAGCTTCACTTTTCTGAGACAAATTGAAATGATGACAAGCAAAGGGCTGAAAAGGGTGTGAAAATTCAGTTCAACTGACTTCTCTACATTTTGTTAACTTCCTCTGTGTAAGTTTGGTTAAAAAAGTCCCTCGCATATTTTCATTGTCCCTTTCTTTTCTGATCTAATTCATATTTGTCTCAAAGCTGGTGTTGCCTCAATGATGCTTAGTATTACCGTTAGTGTTTTAATAAAGCAAACAGGTACAAAATGTACAAAACTCATATTTGTGTACATCATAAAAAAATGATATCAGACTTAGCACATTGTTCATTCTGTGCTTGGCTCTTGGCAATTCTGCATAAGGTAAGGTGCAGCCATAACATAAGGGGTTGAGGTTTATGTAAAAGCGCAACTAGTCATGTACATGTAGCTGTCATTGTAACAAAATACAGTAACTGACCTTGACATTTAATCATAATTTAGAAATTTTGAACCTCAAAGATAGTAATACATAAATCATGTACATTGCATGTAGTGCTTTACGATTCTGTAATCTGTATTGTGCTGATTTTTGTCCGTTCCTGTCATCAGGAAGCCATTGCGGCATCAGAGGAGCTTGGGGATGACCTGGAACATGTGGAGGAACTTCAGAAGAAGTTTGACAACTTTTCCAAGGTACAGTTTTGTTTCTAGTACATTGTTTTTGCCTTCCAATAATTTTCTTTCAAGATAGTGCTGAAAATGGTTCATAGGAAAAACATGAATATGTTTGTTTATTTCAATGTGAATCATAAACTGTGACTTTAATTGAATAATTTAGACTAAAATTTATCACTTCCGGTAAGGTCTTTCGTTGTATGATCAACGTGTGATTGGAAACTGAGGGCATTCTTGGGATAGATGTGCCTGTGTCGTAAAAAATTCAGCTGTCTTCTTACCGAAAAGGCTGTCTAAGATCCTTCTCAGCGATTGGTTCTGCCGCAGCCTGCTTCAAATTCTACTACATCAAAGTCGTACAACAGCCTATTGCGAATATGACTGCATCGTTACCAAGCTTCTGTCAAGTAAGGTCCTAGTCACATTCCTTGTACAATAGTTGTACAAAACTCTTGTCTTAAAACGAATGGGAAAACATTGCTGTAGATCAGTCTTGAGGACAGGCTTTTAGCAAGGATTTATAGACAGTGCATCCAAAAGTTAGGTTGAAACTTGATGTCTTAGTGTAGGGCATCCAAAAGATGCTCTGACGCACTGCTAGCTAATGGCCTTGTTGAAGGTAAGTTCTGTCATGGCCAAACAGAAATATCCTACATGTACATATAAGAATCAAATGGAGAATGTGACTGTGCCTTAATATAGAACTTCTTCTACCACAGGACCTTAAGTCTCATCAGAACCGCCTGCAAGAAATCAACGAGATTGCCAGGAAGTTGGAGGACGAAGGCATGATCGTAGCGGAGGAGGCGCCTGCCGTACAGGCTCAAGTCGCTGTAAGTATCTCCTCGTATTTCTGTTATTAGTTTTACCTTGAACATTAGGGAGTTAGTTTTTCCCATAGACAGGTTTGTACACTCAGCAATACTTTATCGCTAAGCCAATAGACCTTATTACCTTCGCGACGAAATTTTTCGTCGAGTAGGTTATTTTTTGATGAATGTCTGTGTGTCTGTTAGTGAACAGGATAAGTCGAGAACGCCTGGATGGTTTGTTGTCGTATTTGGTGTGTCCGTGTGTATGTGGGAAATCTCAAGATGATTAGATTTTGGGCGAAGTACTTTGCATAATTAACGAGAAAAGTGTAAAAATGTGTTCAATTGTATGCTTTACTATGCGTTCTGGTTGCGACGTGTGGGCTGTATTGTTTCAGGGGATATTGATACCGGTAGAGGGTTGCAAAGTTGGTCATGAGGGGTCATGAGGGGTCATGAGGCAGGCAGGAAACGTCAGTTACTGCCAGGGACAAATTGGCTATCAGCCAGCTGTAGGGCAGATACAAGAGATAGACTTGCCCATAGGCAGTAATGCTTTAAAGCACTAAAACAAGGGCTCAGAAAAGGATTCACCTTAATTACAAGCCCCCAAAATTCTTATGCACCAGAAAGCCACATCTGTCTACTTTAGAATCATGCAAAGAAAATAGACAGTTGACCAGCTCGTTCTCTCGTAACAGCTGACAGACGAAAACAATCGTCAACTTTCACCTACTCCCAGCCTGGAAGAGTCCACTCGGAGCATGTGAAACCAAACCACAAAGATATCTCCTTACACCAATTAAAAGACTGAAACATACAAATTTTGACCAAACTGGGAAAGCTTAGACCCTATCCGTTCCTTCTAGCCCAAAAGAATCCAAAATTGACCAAAATTTTCAAGAAAAAAAGGGGGTTTCAAAAGTTTAGTGTGAGGACCCAATTTGTGTTCGCAATTTTTGCACACCACTGCGCAACTCAACAGTAACGTCAGCCCTGTATTCATTGGTGTGGAATGTGGTTGAGGGAGACAAAAGTTGGATATACACGGCCTTATATGAGTAAGAACAGTCATTAATGCAGTGCCACAGCATGGGAATACCGAGCATGTCTGTGTGTCTGTTAGTGAACACGATAAGTCGAGAATTCTTGGAAGGATTGTCTTGGTATTTGGTATGTTGGTAGGTCTCGATGAAAGCTGAAAATGATTAGATTTTGGGCCCCCTAGCGGCTTGTTACGGTACTGCAGCGGAACTTCCTGTTATGATATCTCGTGTTGTGGGCATGCTATGGAACTGATTTTTGAGTGGTAGATAGCTCGTTGGGCAGAGAGTAAGTGGTATAGGTTTGGGCCCCCTAGCAACTTTTTTGGAACTGCAGGGGCAGGTTTTGCTTCAGACTTTGAAAGGGAATAACTCAAGAAGGGCTTGATGGAAGGTCATGATTTTTTGCATGTACATAGCTTGAGCGATGATGTACATGATTGGATACTTATTATGCAAATCAGTAACTAATTTGCATAATTAATGAGGAAAGTTTATACATCCATCAATTTCCATGATAGGACTCGCAAACATGTGACATATGTAACTGAGGAAGAGAGAAATATTAATAGATATCAGCTATGCAAATGAGAACCTCATTTACATAATTAATGAGAAAATACTATAACTCGAGATGGGCTTGATGGATGGTCATGATTTTTGGTATGTAGATAGCTTACGTGATGCTTTGTATGATTGGGTGATAATTATGCAAATCAGATTATAATTAATGAGGCAATTTTAAAAACCTGCTGTGTTCCATGATATGACTATTCAAATATGTGACATTTGTAACTGAGGAAGAGAGGAATGTCAATAGATAGAAATTATGCAAATGTAGACCTAATTTGCATAATTCATGAGAAACTACTATCATTCCATACTAGTAAATAACGGCAATTTCATACTTGTTGCATTTAGAAGTTGTGTGAATGTGAACACCATTGAATCAAATTATGCTAATAAGAGGCTTATTTGCATTATTGATGAAAAATGTTAGCATAACCTTCTTTGTTAAGCTCATAATCATAACAAGGAGGTTTGGACAACTTATGTTATTTGGGTGAGGAGGATCAACTGGTATGATTTTTGATTGATGAAAAACACTCCTAATACGTCAGTCATAAAGGTCAAAATCATTTGGCGAAGGTATGAGGTCGTAGAACTCTTGTTGTGTATGAAGTGTATGAAAAATTGAGTTGTGCCGCATAATCTTTTGTCCATTCATACAGGAAATGTGCCATTTTTTCACCATGGACACTTACAACTGTGTTTATGAAGTGATATTTGACTTGAATGTATATTGTCATGTTCCCTGGTGACATGTTTTTTTTTCCCTATACAACATGAAAGGGTACATGCAGTGCACCTTGAAAGTGTTTACCACTGTACTGAAGGAGAATATGCCACAGTTCAATTCATATCAGGTTGCTAATTAACAGACAGGTTTGAAAGAATTGAGAATTAAAAGGTTCTGGTATGGTTATATAGTATTATGTGTATTGGCTTATGTATCATGACAGAAGATATTAGAAATAATTGTAAACGTCAACTACGAAATAAAACAGAAATGTTTCAGCTTCATAAATTCCATCAAACAAAACATAAATTTTCAGTCTGAGAAGCTTTCCATAGTATCACTAATTTTACAAGAAACCTTTATCAGTAATATTCACAGTCTACGCAAACAACCTCTCTGGTTATCAACTTGTATAGTAATGACAGTTGACATTTTTGTATAAAAAGTTACAAGTACTTTGTTCTTTCAAAGTACACTTTATTGGCATCTCCATTGAATGCTGCAAACTTAAGCGCTCTAAGTAGTAATAATTATGCTGTAAGAAAATAACCCAAGTCTTTTTCTGGGTGTTTATAATATTATGACATTTCATGACAATTTTGCTTAAAGAGGTTAAGTTGAAACCACTTTGTTCCTCCGAAGTACGCTGTAGAGGCAGCTCCCGTGAACGCCGCGATGCTTGGTGCGGCTCCCGGCGCGGCGGTAAGGCTCGAGGGTTCGACCCCGCGACTCTCCGCATGTCAACTTCTAACTTTTCTTCCTTTTTTTTGTGCCGAAAAACTTGCCTGGCAGAGATACTAACAAACATATGTTTGCCCGACGAGCTGTTGTTGTTTACAGTGACCACTTATCCTTGTAAACATGCCTATAGACTACCCTCGTTTGTATGACCAACTCACATGTCAAGGCTCAAAGCTAGCTTTTTGCCCTGCTATTGCTTGTTGCAATAGCTAAAATGTAAAAGAGCTCTCAACGTCTCGTATTGAGGTCACCTGAGTTAGCGTCGAATGACAGCTGCTCCAGACCCTTGCGGTCTAGCCCCGCCAATTGTACACTCCTCGCAATTCAGCCCCTGGCTGCGAAGAGAGAGTAGTCGGCCTACCCAATAATAACATTACCTAAGCCACAAAGCTTCTGTTACACAACTTATGCAAACTTTTGGTAGAAGGTATTTTGGATCTCTTTTTTAGAGTTCGGCCCTTTGCTCTTCACCCCTTCAACCTGTACAGATTTTTTAAGAGAAAGACTAATAAAGTCAAAACTTGTTGAAAGAGTATTAAAAACCTCAGTTGCCACTGTTCCAACAATTGTCATTGAATATTGAAACTGTACATGTATGTTAGCTTCGGAAAGCTACTACAAATAGCCATTTTTTTACTATTTTGTTGTTGTTTGTTTTGAGCCCCAATAAAAAAACAATCATTATGATGACCTTTGAGTGTGTACAAAGGAGGATAGCTGTAGGGTTGTTTACGAGGATAGGTGGTAATCTAATGCCAGTTTACCCACTTACAAGCATGCAGTGTCTGACATAGGAATGTCTGTCTGGAATGACACTAACATTTTGAACTTTCCTGAAATGAACGTCCATACAGTTTCAGTAGTATACATTTGATGGTAGAGTGTTTTCACATTTTACATGACATTGTAGTACTTACACTACAGTAGCACACTCAAAATCCAATTAAAAAACAGCCAAGATTACATGTAGACATGAATAAAGTCGGTAACCATTGGAACATTATGGAAACACAACTGCTCAAAAATATACAAAGGTTTAACAGCTATATTTATAACAATGCTGTTTCTTTTCAAAATTGGACTTTTTTTGCAATCTTGAATAGTTGTAGATCACTCATCAACAGTATTTTCAGAAAAAAATAATAACGCATTCACCAATTTACCAAATTTTTGATTTGGAACAGACAATGACTTTGCCTGACTTGTATTAACCCTGCAGTATGTGTTACACTACATAGACTTACAATTTACATGTCTGTCTATTAAAAGATACACATTACATTTGCAGTGCATATGTGCCAAATACATGTAGACAGTCATGTCTCTAGACAGACACAAGAGTGTAGTTCTTGATTGCTATTGCCTTGTGCATGATTTCTGTGACCCACTACATGTAGTTCTGTTACTAGTAGAAACAGTAGATAAGAGGGCTACATGTAGTCAAAAAGTAATGCAAAAAGGGTGTGGTCGTCTTGAAATCAACTCAGTGGCTCATAAAAATCTGAACGACAAATTGATATATTTCAGTCTCAAGAAGATATGTTCCTTTACTTTCGTGCAAAATTTTAACTCGTTTGATGATAAAAGGAGCTTGTTATGTTATTATAACCATTACTTTTTGACACCCCCTCGTATGATAGAACCATGGTTTAGATTTTAGATGTCTCACCACTGTTCTTTCTCTCCCTCATGCCTGGGGATGGATATCCAGGGCGAGTTACAGGTTTGGTTCTTTCCTTCAGTCTTTTGCTGCTTCCCTGCTTTACTCTGCCCCACCCACAACTGGTGCTACAAAGATCGATTCTCTTTTTGGCAGTTTAACAAATTAACTGTCTATGTCATCACGCACATTTGTCAGGAATAGAACGTGTTTGAAAGAACGCCAACGAACAACATTCCCTGGACCCCAACTTGGTCATGTCAAATTGAAGTTCAGTGTTTCTCTGTTTTGACAATTTTTCGGCAGTCACTGACTGATGAAATATATTGGATGCTACTTGAAACGTCTGACCATTTCTTAAATCTTTCCAGTTGCTTGAATGTAACTGTTTTCTTGCACCATTTGAACCTTGATTTACCAATTTATTTCAAAATTGAAACTCGACTAGGTTTCTATGTTTTGGAATATTAACCAAATTTGAATTTGAAGCTCCAGGGTTCCCCTTCTGTTGACAGCTATTAAACAGGTTAACAAAGTTTTGAAGCTTCTTGTTTTGGCAGTTAAACCGATTTTCTAAATTTGAATTTGAAACTTTAAGATTTCCTGTTTTTGGTAGTACATGTATGGATTCTAGCTCAACAGTTTTTTTACCTATTTCCAAAGACCTTGTTGACACTTTTTTTTGTATGCAAGAAAAAGGCATTCAAAACAGTTTTATATGTAAATGTTGGAGCAGATCTAACAGTTTAAAGTTGTGTCCAGATTTTTGTGGGGCAGACCATTTGCCGCTGTTGTGCCGCTATAGTAAAACGCTTGCCTAACCCAGAGTGTGTGTGTGTGCATTGTGTGTGCATGTGTGGTTTCTGCTCTAATCTGACAAATGATTCTTAATTATAATCACAGGAATTCTGCATAATAGATAAACTAGTTCTGATTCTGGTGGCATCTTTTAATTTGCAATATTAAGAATGATATTTTAAACGTATGCTGCTAACCTTCCATTTCAATCCAATATTTAAGCATAATGCAAACGTAATAATCATGCTTGCATACTATAAATTGATGAATACTTTTAAATGAATATTATAAATTAAGAATTTGATAAATATTTCCTTTTTGCACGTTTTCTGCCACTCTAACTAAGTTGCACGCATTATTGCATGTTTGTTTCACACACACACAGCACCCTGCACATTGTGTGTTTACACAGAGTTCTCTATTGTAGAATACTTTATTCTACTTTTAATGGCTGGATTTCTCAGCTTCATGCAGACAAGCATTAAATCTGAAATAATTTATTGACACAAAAGCTTTGAAATAAAAAGATTCTGTATATTAATTTCTGTTCATATGCTGAAATGACAATTTTGGTACAGTGTGTTATAAAAAAGTTTTTTTTCTAAATTCTAATTTCTAAACTCTTACAACTTTTTACAAAACACTAATTCATACTTTGGCTTAAGCTAATTTTTACCTGAAAACTTCCAAAATTTCTAAAATCTTACTACCTTTTACAAAACACTTACGTAATACTTTGGCTTAAGCTAACTTTTACCTGAAAACTTCCAAAATTTAAATATCTTCCAACTTTTTACAAAACACTACATGTTGGCTTAAGCTAACATTTACCTGTCAGCTTCCAGAATTTCAAATCACTCAATTTTTCCTGCGAAACATGTACTACTAAATGGCCTTTTTTTATCTGCACTAGTCTATCAAAATGATACAAAAATTATTTGGTAACATGCATTTTAACAGTCCAGTTGGCCACAGTTATGAAGAAAAAAATTTTGGGTAGTTCTTTTCAGCATAAAACAGTGATTTAGGCCCTTCTGGAGTCGTTTACAGCATATAACCCACTTAACCATAAAGTATCAAAACTTTGTTTTTATTAAATTTAAAGAAAACTATAGTAAGTGCTGTCTGCCTAAAGCTGAGTCGGCTGAATTGTTCCCTCTGACTTGTCCCTTCTCCCTGCTGCCCTGGTGCTGGTGTAGGCTACTCGTACAACTGTCACCACCACACGAACAGCCGTAGATACACAGAACTTACAGGTTTGGGCTCTTACTCTTCCTTCTCTCTCTGGTATAACAGGCAGTAGTAGTGGGCAACCTCAAGCCAACTGTACACACTCGCACCACATCTTCAGAAAAGAGGCTGTAGCCGCGTATAGTTCCCGTTTAGAACTTTATTCGAGCCCACACCGACATGTTTCGCCTGTGTGGCTTTCTCAAGGATCAAGGCTCAAATGAGCACAGTACAGTGTGTTCTGGCTTTGATAAAGTTCTAAACGGGAACTATACACGGCTACAGCCTCTTTTCTGAAGATGTGGTGTGTGTACCACTACATGTGTACTTGAGGTTGCCCACTACTACTACCTATTCTCTCTCTGGTATAACAGTTACTGTAACTGTAACAGGTAGTAATGTTATGTTGGGCTACTTTTCTACTGAAATCCACAACGTAGCAGTAAGGCCACACCAATTTGATTTCTTGGTTAACAGAACTTTTGAAAAAATGCTAGATTGGAAAATCAACATGAAAACAGAATCTCATAGGAAAGTTTGTACTTTGGTGTACACAGTTTCAGGGAGTGAACAGGGTCAGGTGCAAGTTTTCACCCCAGCCTTCTGTTTGAATGATGATTGTATTTTATTACTAGTAAAGGCAAAAAGAATTTCAAGGTGCATATTACAATATCTCTTGTATTCAGTGTGGATTTCAGTCTAGAAAAGTAGTTGAACAGTTACATTATTCTTTCTTGCTATGACTTTTAAAATGATCTTAACTTACTGTTACTCTAAATTAATCAGTATATTCCTTTAGCTCTGTAAGCTGAAAGGTTTGTCAAAAACTCACTTTGGTCCAACTCTTTGATAAAGCTTGATCCATCTAAACTTTAAACATTAAGTACTATGAAGTGTTTGTAATGCTATGTGTCCTGTTCTGGCATAACTTGCCAAGAATGTTTTGTGTTGTCCATCTACAATTTGTATGTGACTAGTGTATCCTCTACAGATGACTTCACTTACATGTGCCATCTTCTTCCTCTCCGTTATGATTTTCTAACTATCAATAATATTATTAATATTCACTACAACATGTATTACCCTGACATATCATTCTGAACTTCAAAATCCAAATATACGATAGAATGTTGTATCGTATACTGGATAAAAAATGTTGAAAGACCGGTTACAGCAACTATATTCAAAATGTGGCAACACCTTTTTGCATTGCACAATCTCTAGTGTTATTTCTTGTCTGCTTCACAACTTGTATGATAGAGAGTCTTCACTCTTAGACCCCGTTCACACTCATTTTTTTCAATCGCGATTGAAGTATAATCGCGATTGTTCGATCCGATCGCGATTGAACGCAAAGAAACTTTTGCGTTCACACTGCTTTTCGCCAAGTGGATTAAAGTACGCCGTGATCCGACCGAGATTGAAGCACAGGTCAAAGGTTCGGCGTCGCTTGCTACAAAATGGCGGGAGTCCCCCAACTCTTGATGATTTTGTATCTCTGGAGAATGTTCTGTAGCCGTGGAAGGGAACGCAATCGGCGGGCTATGATCGCGAGAAGGCGTGAACGACGAAGGCTTTTGTATATTGGCCTCGCTGTAGTACGGGTAATGAACGCGACAAGTGCTGTAGACAGGACAATCTGGGAGCTTGAATGAAGCAACGATTGGTGGGAAAACATTGTACTTGGTACATTACTTATGTGATAAGTTGCGACCCTAGCCTTGAACCGGCCGAAATCCCCGCGGATCGCGATGGAATGAATCGTAGTTGCGTTCACACTCAAAATTTGATAGGATTGGATTGGATCCGATCGCGATTAATCCAATCAAACTACCTCCGGAGGTAGTTACAATCCAATCGCGATTGGATCGTTTTGGATCGTTCCAATCGCGATTGGGAGCGTTCACACTGAAAAAATCAATCGCGATCGGATCGATTCAATCGCGATTATACTTCAATCGCGATTGAAAAAAATGAGTGTGAACGGGGTCTTAGACTAACTCTCTTTCTTGTAACTTCTCCCCACTGCTAAGGCTGATGAGACAGACTCTAAGGTCTGAAACCAGGCTGCACTATCTTTAGTAGACTTAACTCTCAAAAAAAATGTCTTTCCTTTAATAAACCTTAACAACTGTTGAATTGAAGTAACTTTTTAGAGGCTATTAGCATGTGAATCACCTTTGAAATGTCTCACTATTAATGTGCATGCCATAATGGTATGTTAGACATCTGTGACTATATGAAGATTAATTTCTTGCTCTTTACCAATAAGTATTTCTTAAAATGAAGATGCACTGACTCACTTGATTAGGAAATACACTTTAATTTTTCCTTAACTGTCTTCAATGCATAGCTTGCTAATGGAATTTGAGCATGTCAAGCACTTTTGAAACATTATTTTCCACATGTATGTAAAAGGCATGTAGATCTTTAACATCTGTGACTATACAATGTACACGTATTGAGATGTAGTAGTAATCTTGCTCTGAGCTATTTCTTAAGATGCGCACAGATTCACTCTAAGAAGTACTTTCTTCTAATCCTCCTTCTTCTTGCACTGCTGCTTCCTTAAAGTCGGGCTGGAAAGACTTAGCTTTCCGCTTGAATGTGATTGCGGTAAGTTTGTATATAGATCTCTTCCTTGCCTTGAACTTGAAGAGCTCTACATTGTTTTCCCTTCTTATGTACATGTATGAACTTCTACCAGCACTCAACCATTCACTCCTCTTGAAAGGGTGTTGTCATTGTGCCACATTTTCATATATTAATAACTCTGAAGATGCAAATTTAGCAAACGTTTTGAATATAAGTTAGAATACAAGACCACGAAACAAGAACTGTCATTTCACACATTTTACACATAATTGTTCTACTGTCCAGAAACTCATTATAATAATCCTAAATAATAGTAAATCATTGTGTAATATGAGTCACTTTGAATCAATAATAATCTGCTTAATACAACTTACTTGACATAAATGATATTAATCATATCTGTCTTCAATGTTGTCATAGATATGATTCTGCTTTCATCATTGTCATTGTCTGTACATCGTATACCGTAACATCACCATGGATAACTTTGCAGCCATTCACATTTCAGGTTGTAACGCAGTGCTTACCCTCATGTATTACTCCTAATGTCTCCCCGCTAATTATGTGCGATAATGGCCACCCTTTACGCTTTGCGAGATCGGAGCGTTTGCCGTGATTTTTCCCTCCACGCGTCTGCCGCTATGTGTCGATTTCTCACCACCCATTTTTCACTTTCCAGGCTTGTGTGTTTGTTTGTGTGCATTTTGTTTTTTTCATTCATTGCCGCATTCATTTTTATTATATCATCCATCCCATGCATTGTGCTGTGCACTGTTTTGTTTGTGATTTGGTTGGTTTGTTTTGTTTGTTTGTCATCGCTAATGGATCATTGAAGAAACCCGCAGCCAATCAGACCACCCTTTCTCCCAGTGTCTTGAAGACTTTTATTTCCTTGAAGACTTCAGAGTTGGTCCAGAATTCTTATTGTACAAATTTTACTTCCAAAAGAGGCAATTCGGTCCATATTTCATTGCAAGAAATTTAGAACATGAAAATATTGAATATTGAAACTTCAAATGTACTGACTCAGGAGTAGACATGTACATTATGTTATCCTGAAACAAATATAGAGAATCAGACCTGCACTAAGAAAGCAATTATAAAAGACAAGACGTCATCCAAAAAAGGATGTCTTGTTCAAAAATCAAATCCTTTGTGAAAGTAGAAGAGAAGTGACAAAAATTGTTTTGAAGTTTCTGAAAGTTCTGGACCGACTCGAGGGACAATCAAGTCTGTGCAGTTTGTAACTTGTGTGCTCCCCCAACCCCAACAACAGAACCTGAACCAGCGCTGGGCGGCATTGGAGCAGCTCGCCAGTGACCGCAGCGCCACCTTGGGGAGTGCACATGAAGTGCAGCGCTTCCACAGGTAGGAAATTTGATGACACACAAGTTCTCTAAAACTTAAACTAAAAACTGGCCAAGGTTTGCTTAGGCCTTTGTTTATACATAAAACTCAAATTGGCCTTCCGGCTGCTTTTAACTGAGGTCATGAGAGAAGAGGTAAGAGTCAGACAAAATATAGCAAAGGGATATTTTACATGGTTTAAGTCCTAATAATTTCATCAACATATATCCTTACACATACATAGTATTACAAAAAAACACAGAAAATGGATACAAGGTGAAAACAAATTGCTTGAATTCAGCTACATACACTTCCCTAAAACTACACCAAGGCACAAACCTGGCTCTAAACTCTGTCGATTTCAAGTTAAGCATTACGTTTAATCTGAAAATCTACAAACTGAATTGTGACCTTATCAATACGATATTCTTCCTCCTTTCCAGGGATGCGGAGGAGACCAAAGACTGGATTGCAGAGAAGGACCAGGCCCTAAACACCGACAACTACGG
The DNA here is from genome assembly GCA_035149815.1 of Branchiostoma lanceolatum. Classification (NCBI taxonomy): domain Eukaryota; kingdom Metazoa; phylum Chordata; class Leptocardii; order Amphioxiformes; family Branchiostomatidae; genus Branchiostoma; species Branchiostoma lanceolatum. The sequence goes on along the minus strand of CM068874.1, from coordinate 5,330,706 downwards.
GCATGACCTGGCCAGCGTGCAGGCACTGCAGCGTAAACATGAGGGCTTCGAGAGGGACCTCGCCGCTCTGGGTGACAAGGTACTCCTTTTTAGTCGAGTCCCATTTTTGCTATTAGTACAGGCATTCAGGTTGTTGTAACATAACAATAACTAGTGGCAAGAACTAAGAAATAGTTGAAAGCTGAGAATCAGTCGATTCATATAAATACCCGATCTTGTTAACTGCTGTTTGTACTAAAGAAAATACATGAAGTTTAACATAAAGAATGAAAACCGTTACACACGACTAAAAGTTTCTTGGTGAGAAGGTTTCAGACAGCATTCGTTATCTTTCTTCAGCTCTGAATGGGTAGTCACGTGGCCTGGAAGTCAGGTCATATATACAAAGTTTTATCGTTTTCAGCATTTTTGATGTGAACAAGAGAAGTCTTGCTTTCTTTGAAATACTATGAACGCAGATAACCTGAAACTTGTCAATCTCTTGGATCAGTCAGTGAATGATCTGTTTGTTTGTTTCTGCACTGTGATTTTCATGTGTGTTCAGTCACAGTGCAGAGTGCAGTTTTTGTGTGTTCTGCCAGAGGGCACTTACCTCTTGGTGGTGAAGTCTGCAGTCTCTGATTTCTTGTGTGAGCTTAAAACTCCCCTACTCCCCACCCAGGTGCACTCCCTGGACGACACCAGCCAGCGGCTGATCCAGACCCACCCCGAGGCTGCCGACTCCATCTCCGAGAAGCAGTCGGAGATCAACGACGCCTGGGGCAACCTGACGGCGCGTGCCGACGCACGCAAGGCCAAACTCATGGACTCACAGGACTACCAACGCTTCTTGTCTGACTTTAGGTCTGACATATTTCACAGATTTTACAACTTGCCAAAATGACACAACACATCATTATTAAGAATTACTCTGACAAAAAATTTAAAGTAGATGTGAAACTTATCATTTTTGTGTTAACTACGCACATTACTATGTCTCCCAGAATGACAGATGTTGACCAAAACAAACCCTTTTGGAAAAAAAATATAAAATCCATTTTTCAGTTTATCTGCAACAATGTAGAGCAAAAAAAAAGATCTTGGTGGCCAATGTGCCAAAATTATCTGAAGTTTGATTCTTCTGCCTCTCTTAAGAACTTCAATCTGTAATTCTATAGCTAACGTCGAAATTTCAAAGAAGTAATACAAAATAATGTACATCAAATTACGTACATGTACAACAAAATATTATATTGCTTTTTCTGATACTTATATCTAGGTCAAAATTTAGGTGCACAGCTCTAAGTTTGGGTACACAAAGGTGCACATGCACCCAGTATCTCGAGCCTTGGTACATGTACAATAGTCATATACAAAATGTAAAACTATTCCTTCTCTCTGACAGGGACCTGGAGTCCTGGATCAACGGCATCATGACCTTGGTGTCCTCTGACGAACTGGCCAAGGACGTGACCGGCGCCGAGGCCCTGCTGGAGCGCCACCAGGACCATCGCACGGAGATCGACGCCCGCGCCGGCAGCTTCCAGGCCTTCGAGAACTTCGGTCAGCAGCTGCTGGCCAAGAACCACTACGCCAGCGGTGACATCGAGGAGAAGCTGGCTACACTGGCCAGGGAGAGAGAGGAGCTGGAGAAGTAAGGATCACTGCTGCTTATATTTAAATTTTAAGGTAGATTGCACAGTGATGATTGTAGAGTGGAATATTTCTTTAAAGTAGTATTAAAGATTCTGATTATAGATAAACAGAAATTGTACTTGTTAAGCTTTGAATAAGGGTATTAATGAGAAATGAAAATGCTGGCCAGGGAGGGAGAGGAACTAGAGAAGTAAGGGACTGCACTACTTCTTAGTGGGTAAACTGGTCATTTCAGGAGTTCTTTGTAAAAGCAAGATCTTAAATGTAGTGATTTGTTTATCACAGATTGTACAAGTCCAAAAATCCTGAAAGACCCTAATTTTGCAAACAGAAATTTGAAGATAGGGATGGGTGCAGCTTGTAATTGTCTTACAGGGAAAGGTTGATTTTTTTTTAAAAGCAGCACAAAGGAACAAGCAAAGTCTTTTCTCAAAATTTTTACTTAGACTAGTATCTGGAGCTCAAAGAGAAACACAGAGAGAGAGCGAGAGATGGGGAATAGTTATTGTTTGATACAAATTAACATAGGGCATAGGTACATGTAGCTTGTCGCATGAAGCTGACACTACCATTCTCTGGAAATCACAGAAAGAGAGAGAAAGATATAGATAGAGTTGACAATTGAGGTTTTTGTAGGGCCTGGGTGGCTCGCCGCATGAAGCTGGACCAGTGTCTGGAGCTGCAGCTGTTTAACCGTGACTGCGAGCAGGCCGAGGCGTGGATGGCTTCCCGTGAGGCCTTCCTGCAGGAGGCAGAGGGTCCCGAGGGGTCTTCTGTGGAGGCTATGATCAAGAAACACGAGGACTTTGACAAGGCTATCAATGCACAGGTATGTAGCCAGTGTTCTGCTTTTAAAAGTCAAAAATTTTCATAGAATAATGCTGATCCCAAATGAATTTAAAATTGATGCAAAAACAAAATGTAGAAATACACAAATTTGAAGGACCTACAATATACATGTACATCCACCACTATTGAACAATTGTTTAAGATGCTGATTACAATGGACAGTTGGGATTTTTCTTGTATTATATTAAAATGAAGGTGCATCTTTTGCTGACACAACAGTCTGTACATTCCTGTACATAAAGAAAAGTATAGAATGTTTACTACACCCAAGAAATTGTTTTAGACTTGTCTTTTTTGTCTGTCTATCTTTGTGTGTTTCTGCAACACTTGTAGTTTCTGCATGTTCTGCCAGAGGGCACTTAGTTACATTGTAGACTCTACCAGTCTCCCCCGGTCGCTGGGAAAATAGTAGAAATTGGCCAAATAGAGTCAAATGTTTGAAGGGAGTCGGCTACGGAGATAGGGTCAAATTGGCAACCGAGGAGACTGTCTAAACTCGGCGAGAATAAAGGCAATAAAAATAATCCGCTCATTTCCTGAACAATGGCAGTAGCTTTGGAGTTGAGATCATTTAGGCCATAAATCAATTAGGGCACGACCAGCAGACTGCAGCTTTTTCAGCTACTCCCGGCAGACTAACTATTCTAAGTGATGTTTTTAATTTGGCCCTTATAAACCCACTAAAACGTCTAAAAAATCTTCTTAAATTCACGTTAAAACCTAAAGTTAATAGCAGAAACATCGTCTGCCGTTGATCACGGCTTGGGCGTGCGGCTTGGGCGTGCGGCTTGGGCTCTACCAGCCTCCGCGGGTCGCTGGGAAAATAGTAGAAATTGACCAAAATAGAGTCAATTGTATGAAGGGAGTCGCCTACGGAGACGGCCAAAGTCCCCCGGCAAATGTTCTCCCTATAGCCGGCGCGGTTAGTCTGGTAGAGACTAGCGGTTTGGGCGTGCAGTTTGGGCTTGCGGCTTGGGTGCCATTTTGAAACAGTACAGCTCGTATTCTGCCTTGTCGATCAGCGAAGGTTAGCAAACATGTAACAAGTTCTTCAAGGTACGACTATTGTAACAAATATCGATGAGTTTTGTCCTTTTTTTGGCCAACCCAACGTGTCAGAGCCTTGGTTAGAGCAAGTGTTGTTTTGATGGGCAAAACGAATTCTGATGACGGACAATGCACTTCCTGTTACAATTGTCCTGGGCTTGTCTGTTCTGTCACGGTCTGCCTGCAGAGCAATAAAAGGATCATTTAGCTACTTGGCACCTATTAGATAGTGATTAGTGCCAATCAAAGAACTCGCCGAGTTTAGACAGTCTCCTCGGTTGCCAATTTGACCCTCTCTCCGTAGCCGACTCCCTTCAAACATTTGACTCTATTTGGCCAATTTCTACTATTTTCCCAGCGACCGGGGGAGACTGGTAGAGTCTAGCACTTAGTAGTTTAGTCTATACAAGTAGTTAAAGTTAAAGTGGTCCCATGCATCTAGGATGCGTAGGGGGGCGCCCATCTCCCATTCGAAGCCCTTGGGCCACACAAGTGCAAGTCACCACAGCAGGGGGCTGGTCCGCTGGTAGTGATGTGTGTTTAATTTCCATACTCTTTCCCAAATGCTGAGTGCTAAGCAGAGAAAGAAGTATGTACCATTTTTAGAGTCTTTGGTATGACCCGGCCGGGGTTCGAACTCACGACCTACCGTATGCAAGGCGAACACTCTACCAATTAGGCCATTACAAGTAGTACACAAAGAAAAAGGATAGATTATCTACTACACCCCAAAGTATATTTTTTTACTTGTCTGTCTATGTAACACTTGCAATTTCTGTGTGTTCTGCTAGAGGGCACCACTTTACCACTTTAGTCGTTGAAGTCTGGCATCTCTGATTTTTGCTTGTCCAGTTTTCTCATCATTATTTACTATTATTTTCACCACCACAGGAGGAGAAGATCCTAGCCCTCCAGTCCTTCGCTGACCAGCTCATTGCAGCTGACCACTACGACGCTCCGGCCATCACCGACCGGCGCGACGAGGTCCTTGACCGCTGGCGTTCCCTGAAGGGCGCCCTGATCGAGAAGCGGTCCAAGCTGGGCGAGTCTCAGAGCCTGCAGCAGTTCAGCCGCGACGCGGACGAGATCGAGGCGTGGATCAGCGAGAAGCTGCAGACAGCTACGGATGAGAGCTACAAGGACCCTGCTAACATACAGGTGTGGGAAGCATAGTTACCATCAATATTTTCTCATATAAAGTACGCACTTTTTGAAACTTTTCAAAATCCAAAAGATGTCAGAAGTCATTACCAAAGTCTTGGTGCGTATTTTATTTGAGGTTATTGCCCAGACAGGGAAGAGGGGACCTCAGATCAGCCAGGAACCCAGTGGACCACTTGCACTTGTAGTTTAGGACAGCACAAGAAGATCCATAGAAATAAATGCTTAGGCAAGATGGTAACAGTATTTTGATGATGAATAGTTTAAAATATCAATATTAAAGTTTGAAATTTGTTAAAGATCTGTGGAGAAGGGATGCATACTTTATTTGAGTTTCAACCCAGCAGATTTGTCTGCAACTTACCACAATCGGGGGGTGCGTACTTTAATCGAGAAAATAAGGTAATGCTGTTGGTTTAGTCTATCAGGCCTTTAGCTAGGATTTAATAACGGTGTCCAAAAATGTGTGTGTTGGGGAAGGGGAAGTTTCCAATGAGCTCTATGGATTAACAATTACCTGGTAGCTTTGCATGTCAATCAATTTACATGCTGTTCCAGATTCTGGTATGAGGAAGTAATATTTCCAACATTGTTTGAACAGGGGAAATCTCGCTTTTTTCTGATTCTAGAAACAAAGATGATCAAAATCTTGTTATGCATTCAACTTAGCCTGTCAATCAATATTCATGCTGTCCCCATGTCTGGTATGAGGAAAAAACAACAGTGACAGTGTACGTGTGGGGGGAATTTCTCACATACATTTATTGTAACTACCAGGGAAAATATACCTAAAATTGACCATATGTTTTGTTTGTATTCCCAGAGCAAGCACCAGAAGCACCAGGCGTTTGAGGCTGAGCTGGCAGCTAATGCTGACCGTGTGCAGGGTGTCATCGGGATGGGACAGAGTAAGTCTTGTTATAGTGCACTAATCCCAGAGTTTCTGGGTTCAAATCCCCTAACATGCCACCGATGGTGTACCCTGTGCAAAGGCACTTCACACGTTTTTCCTCACGCCACCCCTGTATCAAAATGGGTACCTGGCTTTGGTTGGGGAGGTAAAAGGCAGTGGACGGAAGGAGAGGGTTGGCCTCCACCTTCCAATACCATGCCCTAGACACAATGGATAACAACTCTCTGCCCCTACGGCCTTACACAGGCTAATAGTATGGGACTACATCATACCTTTTTTTACCTCCTTTCTGCTGCTAATGTTGTTTACAAGCCTATTCTTTCGGATGACCTCCATAATTCTATGAGCCACCAAAGAAATCTCAGGCTACATGTACTTGAACCGTCGTCAGAAGTATGTTTGTCCCATCAAATGTTGCCCCGGCCTTCAACTCTGATATCCTGTATTTTCAAAAAATGTATAACTTGTAAATTTGTTTTTCCCCCAGGCCTGATTGACCAGAACAAGTGTGCCGGTAGTGAGGAGGCGGTGAGTGCTCGGATTGTCAGTCTGGGCGACCAATGGGAGTACCTGGTGCAGAAGTCTGCTGAGAAGAGCCAGATGCTGAAGGAAGCCAACATGCTGCAGGTACAAATTTAAGTTCAGGACACTTAAATTGCTCATAATGGTGAAAGTCATAAGTTCACAGTGCCTTTTAGTTCATTGTGAAAACAATAGGAGTTTATTTATTTATTAATCTTTAAGGTGGTCCCATCAGTTAACATTTAGTACATGTAGGATGCAGTGTTCTCAACAAAATTTTTTCACAACATTGGGGTCAGGTACAGAAGGCCAACTTTGCATGGCGCAAGTTATGCGCAAAGTGCCGAAGACATGACCAGAGTAGGGAGACCGTCATGTCCCCCGGATAATTTTTTTTAATTCATAACCCACTGAGACACTATTTCCTACATTTTTAGGGGTAAATTTTCTGAAGTTAAGTTTCCCTCTGTCATATGCTCATTCTATACCAAATTTGAACTTTTTATAAGATTTATGAAGGGTCACAAGGTTCTCCCCAGAAAGAAACCCCCCTTTGCTGGTTAACCCTTTGCTGGCGAGAACACTGGTAGCATGATGTAATGCGATGACTTTGCTGTGGACATGTAGCTGTGAGCATATAGTATATACAATGTAGATGCCTTGAGTTTTTAAGATCATTTTAAGTAGCAGCTTTGTTTTCTTATGGATGGGGTCAACGTTTTTCGGGTACATGAGAATGAAATTTCGGACCTTGCCTCTGGTTTGCGATAGTGCACAATAATGTATAAGGGGGTGAAGTTTGCCATCTCCAGGGCTCGAAATTCATTTTTGAAAATTGGTGCACTGGTGCACCCAACCAAAAACATTAGGTGCACAGAAAAAAAATTGGGTGCACCACATCAAATAGAGTTGAATGTCAACAAGGCATAAGTTTGATGCTACTGTCTCTCTTAAAAACTTCAATCCAGATTTCAAATTTAAACCAAGGCAGCAGTACATCAAATTAAGTACAACTACAGTCAAACTTGCATCCAACAACCAGTCAAGGGACCAAGGAAATGTGGTTGTTGACTGGAGTTGGCTGTTGGATAAAACTTGGGTCGGTTTGCTGATTTTGTGGGCATAAATGTGGCTGCATAAATACTTCGCACGTATAGCACTTATCTGCCTGTTATGCATATAAAATTACAAGACAAGTGAAGAAATACAGTATATACAAGAAAAAACAAACTAAACTGTTGTTGTCTACAAGACTACAATGCACTGTCGATTACATTGCCAATAAACGTTAACATAACAAGATTTTTCGGGTACGTGTACAAAACCTTTGTTGTACTTACAATGAATGTTTACATTGAGATTCGTGTCTCCATTGTTCTACATTTGTTGCTACATTTTAATTCACTTTGTTCTACATTTGTTGCTACATAAACACAAGCTTGCCGTCGACTGTAGAATCTTTTATTGAAATGCTCGCTGGACTGATTGCCGCTGTCAATTATTTTGTTGTTGAATGGAGTGTAAAATCTGCACATTATGACCCCTGAGGCCCATGAGGAAGTGGTTGCTGGTTGAAGCCTGCAGTTGGTTGCTTGAAAGAGTTCACTTACTATGTAAAATGGGACGGGACTGTCTGAATGTGGTTGTTGACAAGAGTTGGTTGTAGGATAGAGTTGGTTGGATGGACAAGTTTGACTGTAATTGCTTTTTCTGATACTTACATTTCAAGAATATTCTGTATGCTAGTGTACAGTATAACCGTTACGGTTACCTTAGTACAAAAATATCTAGGATGCACTGGTGCACCCACAGTCAAAAATTAGGTGCACAGCTCCAATTTTGGGTGCACACAGGTGCACATGCACCCACTATTTTGAGCCCTGCATCTCTGATTGCGTTGTTCCTACTTGTAGAACTTCAACACTGGAGTGAAGGAGATCGAGTACTGGCTGACCGAGGTGGAAGCTCTGGTCCAGTCCGAGGACTACGGCAAGGACCTGGCCTCCGTCTCCAACCTGATGAAGAAACACCAGCTTCTGGAGGCCGACATCACCGCTCATCAGGTAAGGAACGCTAGAAAATATCTTTTGTATCTGTCTTGTTCAACCTTTATACCCACCATACTGTACTAAGGTAGTTGTTGATGAAATGGATTGACGATTAATACATTGTATGTAGAAGTTAAAACCATATTGAAATGAGAACCTGAAATAATTACTGCCATATGTAATTGAAACATATGGAAAAACAGTAAGAAAATTGGACACTTTGTAAAAAGAGATAAATGTTCAATCATTCCTTTGGGACTAAGTAATTTAAGGAATATGCTTTTATATTCATAATGGTTATATATAATTATGTATAACCCTTATGACCATTATTATAACTGTTTTAACTGTTTTTCTAGTTATATATAATTATGTATAATTATGGTTATACGGGTTATATATAATTGTGTCTAATACTAAACCAATTATATATAATTATAGATAATACAGTATAATTATATATAATTGAACAACTCCCTAGGGAGCAATTATTGCACTCCACATATTCCCCACCCCCTGCTGTGTACTCATTGAAAATATGAACTTGATTGGGTAAAGCACTTTAGAGTTATTGGCCCGGAGTCCGGAATTAAATTGTTTTTCCGGAATTAAATTGCGGCTTGTTTATTATTATCTCCATGAAAAATAGAGATATAGTTTTGGGTGTGTCTGTGTGTGTGTGTGTTTTTGTGTTTCCGGACTACTGTAGTCAGCATAACTCAAGAACATCTTCATGCATTACAATGATATTCAATTGGTATATGTGGGCAGGTGTTGGGAAGCTGAAAGTCAAGGTTGATTTTGGGCCCCCTGCTATGTGACCTTGGTACTGGAGCAAAACTTCCGTTTTTTGTATCTTTTGACCTGGACATGCTATGGTCTGGATTTTTTGGTGGCAGATAGCTCGTCATGTAATGAAGAAGTGATGTAGGTTTTGGCCCCCTAGCAATTTGCTCGGGAACTGCAGGGGCATTATTGTGAAAATCTTCTTACTTAGGAGAATAATTGAACAAAGGAACAACAGATTTCAATGATATTTAGTATGTTGGTAGCTTAGACAGAGATGTACATAATGAAGTGCTAATTGGTAGATTCTGGCTGGGCATGCAGCTGGTTGGTGAAGGGAAAGCCTGGAAATAACTAGGATGACACTCAGGCTACATTGTCTGGTTGTATTACGTCAAATACCTTGTAACACCTAGCTTCCACTAATCTGTTACTCTATTTTTGGGTTGCTCTACTGTAGGACCGTATCCGTGACCTGAACAACCAGGCCGACACCTTCATCTCCTCCAACCACTACGACATGGAGTCCATCAAGGAGAAGAAGACGACCATCAACACGCGGTTCGAGCGTCTGCAGAACCTTGCGTCGGAGCGGCGCCAGCGCCTCCAGGAGTCCCTCACGCTCCACCAGTTCTTCAGAGACATCGATGACGAAGAGGCCTGGATCAAGTGGGTGTTTCTGAAATGCTGTTCTGAAAGATATTTTAGTTTAGTTTTTTTTGCTAGAAAAGCGGTATATGAGGACTTTGTAAGGGAGTTGAGGGAACAATGCTCTTCCAGTTCCAGTGTGCAGAGTTTTAGAAAATATTCTGTAAAAATTGGCATTTAAAAGGCTCCCTGAGAATTATGATTCACAGTTAAAGTTTAAGTTTAACTTAAAGATTGTGGCCACCAAAGTGGTCAATATTAATCTGAATTTTCCACTCTTGGCAATATTTTCTCCAAGGTTATGGAGGTGCATGATTTCCCTCCTTTAAACTTTGAAAGTTTGGGCTATGCAATAAGTACATATAAAATCCCACCCTACTTGTCAATAAAAGAATGGGTTTGTCCTGCTGTGCTCTGACCAAACATGCTAGCAGTGTCAAGTTGCATTGCACTATCAGCCTTCATATGATATTTCTAGTAAGTGTAGTATACTAAGCAGAAAGACTTCATTCAATGGGTACTTCAAACAAAGCACAACATTGGTAACAATACACACGCATTCTGCAGATATACTTGAAGAAGTTCTTCAGATGTCTTTATGCCTTTAATATTGTTCATAAGTCCAGTTGTTGCCAAATTAAACACAACAGAATAACGCTTATCATTTTCCTGTGACTTCCCAGGGAGAAGAAGTTGCTGGTGAGTTCTGATGACTACGGCCGTGACCTGACAGGTGTGCAGAACCTGCGTAAGAAACACAAGCGTCTGGAGGCCGAGCTGGGGGGACACGAGGCAGCCATTCAGGTACTTACATCTTATAGCCTTCTGTCTCTGTCTCATTTAAGTACTCTCTATATTGTTTTGGTACTTTCATCATGATAGATATATTTTAATTTGGTGCTCTTGTTTGAGTCGATGTATCTGCTTTTCACAACAATCTCGATATGAAATAAATAAAAAATCTCATGTATATGCAATTTGGTAAGTAAGAAAAAGTATTATTCAAATGTTAAGATGTGTTATTATAATTTTTTCTGTAGAAGCTTTAATTTGTATTGCTGCCATAGCTATAAAAAGCTTTTGGCAAAATTAAGTTCATTTCTTTAAGTTAAACAGTGTTATCCTGAACTGAAATATAGCTACAAATGTATATTATTTACATGTGTGTGACAGGCTGAATAAGTGTTCTAAACGGGAACTATGTGGCTCTAGATTTTTTACTGAACGATGCCTGCGGTTCGAAAATCAGTGGAGGAATGACTACACTGTACTTCATAATGACATTATTTGCAAAAGACAAAATGTGCACTGAAAATCCTTGAGCTGAATGTACCCCCCTCCCCCTTTCCAGGCGGTACAGAACACGGGAGAGGGCCTGATGGCTCAGTCCAGCCTGGGTGCCGCCGAGATCCAGCGCCGTTGTGACGAGCTCACCGCCAACTGGTCGGAGCTGAAACAGCTCGCAGCTAACAGGTAACCATGCCGTTCTGCATGCATGACTTAGACTTACAGGATTGCTTTAGAGTATGCCTCCTCACAGTCTGTCTATCAACATGATTGCAATGGATGGTTGAATTAGTGTTCAAGTGAACTTGGGTTGATCGGACCTTGTACATTTTGCTATCAAAAGCGTTTTTTTTTTAATTCTAGGAATCACACTCTGCTTTGTATCACAGGTTCTTATGTACAGTTACTGTCAGTGTGCTGAAATCAAGTACATGAGTGCCTCTGGTCATTTTGTAAAGCAGATAACTGTTGAGTTGTAAATGCAGTGGCCAGATATGTGGTAGTTTGTACTGACGTATGGGGGTTATAGGCAAATCAGACTCTGGAGAGGCATACTCTGTTAAGCATTCATTTTGGCTTCCTTGACTCAACAGTGACATTTGCACTTGCAGTGTAGTGGGTCTTGGTTGGCTGTGGGTTTTGCTGTTTGAAGTTTTGGCATCGGAGTCATGTCTCTAGATATTCCAGCTTCACCAGGCTGTTGAAGTGGATGGCTTGTTGGCTTTGTCTTGTTGGCCGATTTTCGAATTTGGCTGGAATGGGTCGCTGACCGTCAGTCTTGACAATGATGCCCCCTCCCAGCTTGTATTGAGTGGCCCTATAGTCCCTTTGTCTTGAAATTTTGTGGTATGCTCCTATCCAGCATGGTAGTCAACAGTGTTTCCTTGGCTCTGCTAGCTGCCATTGTAATGTTGCCTTTGGTCTTCGTCCTAAAGCTTGGAGATTCCCATTAGGGGAAGTCTGTGGGTTATCTTTGCCAAGCATGGCAGTCAACAGGTTGTTTAAGCTTGTCGTTGGCAACAGACAGTGATCCTTGGCTGCGTTTAAGCTGCCTTTGCAAGTTGTCATGCCCCTCTTGTGACTGATGATGTCGTTGATGGGTTAGTGGCTTGGAAAGTGTCCCTCTCTGTCATACCCCGACCCTACCAGGTTGGCACAGGATATTTTTCCCCACATCAGAGTTAGCCCCGCGGACATCCAGTGGTGGTGTATGCAGCTGTACGCTCACTACACCGACCTGAAAAACATGGCCAAGGAAAGGTGAGATACAGTCTCGCTTGCTGCCATGGCTTAAGGGCAAAACCCATCCCACATCTTCCAATGTACAGGGGTAGTGCCCATCTCTGTTGCTTTAGGCCTTGGGCCCCACTAGCCACTACAGAAGCTAAAAGGGTTCTAGTCCACTGGTTTTGGGGTGTTTAACTCCCCCACTCTTTTTCTTAGTGCTGAGTGCAAAGGAGAGAAAGCAGTATGTACCATTTTTAGATCTGTTAGATTGAACCCCCAACCATATGAATCTGAGAACCCTGCTAGGCCATTGCACCAGTTATAATTGTTGGCTGTTGTAGAGTCGTGCCAAAAGTGTTGACAAGGGGTCTACCTCTGAAACTTTGTCAAAAAAAGTGCTTTGCTGTTCTTTTTGCCTAACAGGTCCTAAGGTTTAAAGGACTTTTTATATGTGATCTCTTTTGCCTTGATACAGATTTTTCAGGAGCTAATGTCATTGAGGTGTTGTTTCAGAAGATATTCTTTGTTGTTTCTTGTTTACCCTATACTTGTGACTTTTCTATTTGTTCTACAGCTTGGCAATACCATTGAATACAGTATCATAAAAGATGTAGCTGTTAGTAGTTGTAAGTACTGTTACAGTAACTGTTACAGTTGTGTTATGTCCAAACTGCTGTCCTACACCTGTGCGTCTTCATCCCCCATCACAGAGGCCAAAAACTTGAAGACTCTCTGGCCTACCAGCAGTTCAGTGCCAACGTGGATGAGGAGGAGTCATGGATCAACGAGAAGCAGAACCTTGTATCCAGCGAGGACTACGGCGACACCCTGGCCGCTGTGCAGGTTAGAATACACTCTACTGCCACTAAGACCAAAACATGCATAATTTTTTGGCGACACTTCAGGAACAAGCCTAATAGTATATTATATGTCTGTTGTTTCAAATTCTACACAGCTGGTATACCAGGGTTTTCCTTTCATCAGGTATTCTGTCATTGGGAATTGATCTCAGCTAATGTTATACAAAAATTACTGCCATTCCATGTTATAAGAGCCAGTGCCTTACACTTTATGATTGAATGATACAAAATGGATGCTTAGAATTAGAAAATACCACAGATACACTTCTACATCCTCATCAAGACTTATTCATTCAGCTAACAAAACACACAGTTTTTGGCGACAATTCAGGAGCAAGCCTTAAAGTATATTATCTGTCCATTGTTTTGAATTCTGCACAGCTGTTTGTACTAGGGTTTTGGATCTTAAAAGTTTAATAATTTCTCAAATGTAAGGAAACCTTAAGGAATTTGTCAGTACTGTTTAGCTCTTTCAGATAAAGCAAATCCTAGCACACACTCCTAATTGTCTTTATCCTATTCCTATATCAACACTTTTAGGTCATATTTTGGTAACACATGCTAATTTGTTCCTTTTGTGCATGTGGTAATATGTAGGTTTTAGTACATTTACTGTTAATGATTCAGTTGTTATATTTTATGAGACCATTTCTTGAATGGAGTGATTGTAGAGTGTGCCCTGTGCATGCTGTCTTGTTGGTTTGCATTTGCATCGTATAAAAAAACAACACTTTTTTGATTGGAAAACTTTTTCCATGAACTATAACCCATCTCCACTTCAGTTGACTTGACTTGCCTTGGTTTGAGACTGTTTTCTTTCCTTTTCTTTACTGTCCTTTTCTTAAGTTGTGTGGCTGCTCCGTTGTTTCTCCCCAACAGTATTTTCTGAACCTATCTACTGAGTTGGGAGCGGTTTCTGCCACTATGAAGGTAAAACCTGCCTGTCTCGACCATTCTACCCTGTCCACCTCTGTTTCGTTACCTTTAATTTGTTACCAATGTTAACGCTCCCTCCCCTCTTCCAAAATGCAACTTACTCTGAGTCTAATTGACAAAATTTGAACTACACAAACACCAAAGTTTTGTCATAGGGGGATTTTGCCCACAAACCGTCTATGTCATTGAGCACGTCCGTTTTAAGAATAGAACTCTTTCGGAAAACATTCCCTGAAACGTCCTGAACCCAGAGGAAGCGGGTGTAATCTGGCAAATTTGCAACAGATAAGTACGAATAAGCCGTTTTTCTCTGTATTTTACTCTAGCAAGGAAGGGGAATAGCCACCAAACTTTTATAACGATATTCGGAAATGTTTAATGCCATGTGTTTGTGCGCCAGGTCAGTAAATATTTGCCAAAATGCAGGGCTCTGTGACACCGGCACTGGTTCAGTTAATGTCGTTCAAACGCCCTCTGTTCTTCACAGACTTGGGCAAGGACATAGACTGTTTGTGAGCAAAACTCCTCCTTTGACGAAACCAGTTTGTGAGGTTCAAATTTGTCAATTGTTCATCTGGTTTTGGGCTTGACGCCAATGAAAAAAAAAATGCATTTAAAAAAGATGATAAAGTATTGCTCAAATTTTCAAGTATGGGGCATTTTTTTAGATATCCAAAACTGCCATATCCAGCCATTTTCTTTTCCAGGAAAGTGTTTCAAAACGTTTTCAGTTTCGAGTCAGTTAAGGAATCAAGCCCAAAATAATCTGTTGGTCTCAAGTAGTTTGTGCAAGTTGAAAAACTTTTGACAATCTGTCCCCTTTTCCAGTTTTGTCACTTCACACAAAACTCTCCCCTGTCTTCATCTGTGACTAACTTAACGTTTTTCATTTCAATGCACACATCTCACCCTCCTCCTTCATAGTTACCTTGCCAGAAACCGCACCCATTTGAGATATATTTTAATGGGCTGTCTGGGTTCTGCTTTGTGTTCCTGTTTCGTCTTGCTTTCTTTGTGCACGAAGACAAATGCTCTGTTGCAGCATGGCTTTGGCCAGACAACAGTTGCATTCTTTACATCGCCAGTGTGCAGAATGTAAAAGACATGACTTCATGATGAAAGCGTTTTGTAGAATGATGCTGTGGCATGCATTTTTGGCCTTTTTCATATAACCACATGTACATTGTACAAAATGTATATGAGATAAGATCAAGCAATGTTTGCATGTGAAGAAGCATTTTAAGATTAAATGATACGGAATTGGAGCAAAGTTCTTTTTTCACAACTGCATATTTAACAAGACAACAGCCAACATTTAGATGACTGTCTGTCACCTTCTTCAGGGCAACTCTGACTGGTTCACTGTGTACTGCAGGCTAGGTGTCACTGCTAACAATGTGGTCCCAAACATAAAGTATTGCCACATTTGGGACTGCATTGTTAGCAGTGACACCTAGCTGCAGTGCAAAGTGAATCAGAATTGCCTTGAAGAAGATGACAGACAGTCGTCGAAAAAACGGTGGTTCTTGATAAATGTATGGCTGTGAAAAAAGAACTTTGCTTTGCAGTCATTCACCGACCTGATGAAATTATTCACGGCAAGTGGAGTAAAATTTTCGCTGATGAATATGTCACAGGGTCTGCAGAAGAAGCACGAGGCGTTTGAGACGGACTTCAAGGTTCACCGGGAGCGCGTGGACTACATCTACTCACAGGGCAACAAGCTTATCGATGAGGTAAGGCACTGTCCTATACCCTCTAATATACGAGAACATTGTAATAATCTAAAACAGTTCACTGCCATTTAGCATACTTTGTTACTCTGTGTGGATGGCGTTCAGCACCAAGGAAAGGTATGTTTACCAGTCTATAGATGGTGTTCAGCACCAAGAATAGGTGTGTTTACCAGTGTGGATGGTGTTCAGCACTGAGGACAGGTATGTTTACCAGTGTATAGATGGTGTTCAGCACCGAGGATAGGTATGTTTACCAGTGTATGGATGGAGTTCAGCACCAAGGACAGGTATTTTTATCAGTGTTTGGATTGTGTTCAGTACCAAGGACAGGTATGTTTACAAGTGTATTGATGGTGTTCAGCACCAAGGACAGTAATGTTTAACAGTGTATGGATGGTGTTCAGCACCAAGGACAGGTATGTTTACTAGTGTATGGGTGGTGTTCAGCACCAGGGACAGATATGTTTACCAGTGTATGGGTGGTGTTCAGCACCAAGGACAGGTATGTCTACCAGTGTATGGGTGGTGTTCAGCACCAAGGACAGGTATGTCTACCAGTGTATGGATGGTGTTCAGTACCAAAGACAGGTATGTTTACCAACATATGGATGGTGTACAGCACCAAGGTCAGGTCTATTTGGCCAAGGTATGAATGTGAAAAGCTGGATTTTGTCTTTCAAAATGCTGCATATTTCACTAGTAAATTCCCAAATTTATTTCTGTGCCCTAGCCTCTTTGGAAGAGTAAGGACCATCTTTTGGAAGAGTGTGGGATAAATGATCTTGTGTTATTTTCAGGGCAACCACCGTTCTGATGACATCAAGGGGCGTATCAATTCCCTGGAGTCCAAGGTGCGCTCGCTGGAGGACAGCGCCACCAAGCGCAAACAGAACCTGGACGACAACTCGGCCTTCCTGCAGTTCAACTGGAAGGCTGATGTTGTGGAGTCTTGGATTGGTGAGTTGTCTTAGATTGCTTTGATAGTAACTTCTGTTTTGTTAACTTTCAGAGCTCCTTAGAAGCTGAAGATATTTTGTAAAATGTATAAAATTGTTCCTGGGTAAAAGTCCTTAAGGATGTTAGTTCAGCTCCAAGGAAAGGTCCCATCAAGAATACAGTACTAAAATTCTGCGTGAAGTCCTGGATAGGTGAGATGTCTTAGATGGCTTCAGTACTAAGATTCTGCATTGAGTCTTGGATTAGTGAGATGTCTTACACTGTTTCAATAGCTAGAACAGGGTCTTTTTATTTAACCGTTCAGAAGGCCATGTAGGATCTGAACATGTATTTTGTAAAACGTATTGTATTGTGCCTAGTGTGAGAAACAAGGCAGAAGGTTGTGTTAGTTCAGTACCATGGAGAGGTCCAATCACTAAATATAGCAGTTAGTGTTCCCAAGTTCAGTACCAAGGAGAGGTCCAATCGCTAATGTCATAGTTAGTGATCCCAAGTTCAGTACCAAGGAGAGGCCCATTCACCTAGATTACAGTTATAAATACCAAGTTCAGTACCAAGGAGAGGTCCAATCATTAATATGTAACTGTTAGTGATATCAAGTAACTGTTAGTGATATCAAGTAACTGTTATTGATATCAAGTTTCAGTACCAAGGAGAGGCCCATTAAGTAAGATTATGGTTAGTGATACCAAGTTCAGTGCCAAGGAGAGGTCTAGTCACTTTATATCCAGATGCTTTTGAATCAATCCCCTATCTCTTTAAGCTTTGTCCTCCTCTGTTTTTTAGTTGCGGATTTTGGGATACTGAACTTTCAGTCATAGTTGTTTCACTACCAACTGACATGATCTCACATATTTATGGTTTTCTCAAATGACTAAGGCAGTAAAATGTTTAAGAATATTTTCAACTCTATAATACGTCATTAGGTCCACCTGTGAGGCAGAACAATCTCTGTACAGAAATTTTTCTCTTGATTCAATTTGTGATTCAATATCAACATGTACCTGTGTATCCTGTACAACTTGGATCAAATACCTTTTAAACTGAAGTTTATTTTTATCTTATAACTTTATCTGTTTAGCCGACAAGGAAGCGACGGTGTTCTCTGACGACTACGGGCGCGACCTGAGCTCGGTGCAGACCCTGCTGACGAAACAGGAGACCTTCGACGCGGGTCTGCAGGCCTTCGAGAAGGAGGGCATCACCACCATCACCAAGCTGAAGGAACAGCTGGTCGCCTCCCAGCACGCCCAGTCCGACGCCATCAAGCAGCGCCATGCCAACCTCATCAAGAGGTGGGACTCACACCAACGTTTTTGATAGCGTCCAAATCTAGAAGTTACAGATGCTAAATGATATCAGATATACATTGTCAAGTATTTTGTTTTCTGAAGATGTTTGAAATTTGTAAATCTTTGTCATAGAAATGTCAAAATGGCTGCCATGATGTTAGATATGGTTCTTACATTTATGGCTGCATTTGTTTGTTTGTTTATTCATTAATTTGAAAAAAGGAATAAATTGGTATGACCATAGAGTCCAAATCTGTGAGAGATGCTAAAATATTTCCTGATATACATGTAAAAGCTTTTTTATTGTTTGAAATTTGTAAAATCTTATAACAATTTTTTCCAGAGAGATGTCAAAATTTGTGACGTGATGATCAAATGTAACAGCTCTTTACTAGCATTGAGTAAGAAAGTGTCAAAATTTGAGTTTCAGAAGAGAAGCAATGACAATAACTTGTCAATAAATGTATTTAGAACTCATGGAAGTGTCATTGAAAAACAATGCTTTGACCGTGCATGTTTTGAAGGGTCTCTTTTTGTTTACGCTTTTTGAGAAAAACTGCTGGCAGACTCAGGGTCTCGCAAGCAGCACCTGCTGCGGTCTCAGGAACAGTTGATTGATTTACCAACGGGCCAATGAAAGAGAGCAATAACTGTACACATCTTAAAGGGTCTTATATGTTGTTAACCCCTAGATGGGAGGAACTGCTGGCAGACTCAGGGGCTCGCAAGCAGCGTCTGCTGTAGTCCCAGAAACAGTTGATTGATTTATCAATGGGCCAATGAAAGACAACAACATTAACAAAAGTCATGACAACATATTTTAAAGGGTCTGTTTTTTGTTTGTTAACCCCTAGATGGGAGAAACTGCTGGCAGACTCAGGGGCTCGCAAGCAACGCCTGCTGCGGTCCCAGGAACAGTTCAAGCAGGTGGAGGACCTGTTCCTTCTGTTCGCCAAGAAGGCCTCGGCCTTCAACAGCTGGTTCGAGAACGCGGAGGAGGATCTGACCGACCCTGTCCGCTGTAACTCCATCGAGGAGATCAAGGTCAGCGATGTGCTAGTCTTAAGTTTTTTTAATAGCGTGCGTAGTCCAGTGGTTAGCGATCTTGCCTCTGGAACTAGAAGCCCCGGGTTCGCTCCCGGCTGTGTCGATCAATATCTAAACAAATTTTAGGTACAGGTACAGGTACACAGGTTTAGGTACAGGTCCGGACCTGAACCTGTACCTAAACTACTTGTTCGAAAAATGCTAGATTTTCAATAAGGACAAAAGCATGTATGAATAGGTAAAAACATAATATTTCATTGTGCTAAGTATTATTTTTATGAAAACACAGATGAAAATTTGACTCCAGCCATGCAAATGTGTTTTCTGTGCTTTAGAGTGGCTTTAGTGCACTGCCACAGTAATTTCATAGTAATTTTATCTGTCAAAGTGGCCATCTCCTGAGCCAGGTCCAGTACCCGATACAGCAGGGTCAGGTATTTTGGACCTGTACCTAATTGATTGTACCCGGTACTGTATCGGTACAGTGTACCGGTACACAGCTCTACCCGATATGCACACTACCGGAAATGGTTGCAGTCCTTTAGACGATTGTGGCGTATGTGTGGCACAGTGGCAGAGCATCCGGCTATGAACCAATAAGACCCAGGTTCAATCCCCAGTGGGATACCCAGACGTTGTGCCCTTGGGAAAGGCACTTAACACGTATTTCCCATATCCTAAGCCCAGCAATAGGGTTTGGGTTGGCGTTAGGAAGGGCATCAAGCCGTAAAAACTCTTGCTACAAAAAAGACTTGCACTTGATGATGAGTTCTGGGGCTCCCCCATCCATGTGTAAGCACGTCTAACCCCCAGATGATGGGGAACAAAAGACGTAAAACTGGATAGAGAGAGAGAAGACGGGACGTTAAGCCGTGGTCCACTGTTCATTGTGCTTGTCGAAAAGAGCTAGGGGAATTTCCCCGGTATAATGAACCTGTAAATATTGTACATAGCGTTTGTCTTCTCTGTCACGACCAGTGGAAGAGTAGCTCATCTGTTCATTGAGTTCATTTGAGGTAAACTGGTTCGAGATCAATTTCCTTTCCTTTAATCACCGTGGAGTACTTAATTTGTACAGTCAATAATTCTCACCCTTTCCTGCAAACAATGTGGTATGTTGGAGATTTATTTTTATCTTTAGCTTGCATTGCAGGAAATGTATGTGTAACCGGTTCTCTACCATGGGTGTCACACAGAGAAGGGTCCAGTTTGCTGGTCACTGCCTTCGGGCAAGTGAGGAGATTATCTCCTCACTCATTCTGTGGAGGTCCCGGGGGAAAAACACGATCCAGAAAGCTGACTTTCCCTGGGGCTCTATCTAGAGACACCTCAATTCACATGGAAGACCTTAGTGCGGCCATGGCTGATAGACTGGTGTGGTCGGAAGTTGTGCATGGACTTGCCCAGTCCCCCCCGGGGGTCGACCGATGATGATGATGTAACCGATTCTTATGTTCCCCCAGGCTCTTAAAGACGCCCACGCAGCCTTTAAGGCCTCCCTCACAACTGCGGAAACTGACTACCAACAGCTGATCGAACTGGACAAAAAGATCAAGAGCTACAAAGTCACAAGCAACCCGTAAGTGTCCCTCTTTTTATCTCCATGAAAAATGAAGATATTGTTTTGGGTTTGTCAGTCTGTGTTTTTGTGTTTCCGGATTTTTGTAGTCAACATAGTCAAGAACCTCTTGATGGATTACAATGATATTTTGTATGTGGGTAGGTGTTGGGAAGACAAAGGTCAAGGTCAATTTTTTGCCCCCTGACCTTGGTACTGTAGCAGGACATCCTTTTTTTGTATCTTTTGACCTGGACATGCTATGGTCTTGCTTATTTGGTGGCAGATAGCTTGTGATGTAAGGAGAAAGTGGTGTAGTTTTGGGCCCTCTAGCAACTTGCTCTGGGACTGCAGGGGCATTTTTTTGTCTAATATACTTAGCAGTCTTGACATATTGTACTCTTTGTACAGGAACTCAGCCCTGAGCTGCAAATGTCTCATCAAGTTTTGTTTTCCATAAATTCTTCTTGTTAATTTGTTGATTGAATAATGGCAGGCTTGTGATTCTCAAGTGTATTGCTGTAAATTCATTCAAAAATGTTCTTGGTGGTTTTGTGTTCGGGATTCTCATGGTTCAACTCTTTACTGCGAAGTTAAAACCACAACAAAAATCTGTTTCACTGTGCGACTGTAACGCTACTCTTGTTTCAAAAGCGAATTCAAAACTGCCACGAACACTCCATTTTCTACCGTGAAATTAAATTCCGCTTTAATTTCTGCATTTACTGTACAGGCAGATATGATAATATATAAATAGGATATGTTGTTGTGGCAGTGTTGTATTTCTTTCCTCTTATATATATAGTTGTTCAAACATGGCATTATCAGTATGAGGTGTTTCTACAGTTGTTTTCCTTTGTTCCCCACAGGTACACCTGGTTCACTATCGAGGCCATTGATGACACCTGGAGAAACCTGCAGCGCATCATTGCAGTAAGGCAGCCCAATGATTATAGTTTCAGTTTTAAACACATTAAAACTGACATCCAGAAAAGTGCCCAGGAAATAATTTATAGCAACAAAAAGGGACAAAAGAGTTGGCAAATGAATTTGAAATTGCTAGTGTTACAGTAATAACAGTGATAGGAAAGCACGATGTCTATGATTATGCTAATATTGAATGAAATTGAATAGAATATCGTATCTTGCTGTGGAGGGATTCTTTTGTTTAAGTGTATATTAGATAACTGTCTTTCCATGCATTGCAGTTTCTATGTAAAGGTTAACAAAATCAAATTCCTAGAAAAATAGAATATGTAATGCTGTAAGCTACCTGCATGAAAATCAGGTGATGATGATGATTTTGATGATGATAATGATGGTGATGATGATGATGGTGATTATAAGATCATAATGATGGTGATATGATGATGATGATGATTGCGATGATGATGATGGCGATGGTGCTAATGTTGATGATGATGATGGTGTTGACGATGATGATGACTATTACAGGAGCGCGAGGCGGAGTTGAACAAGGAGAAGTTGCGACAGGACGAGAACGACAAACTGCGCCGCCAGTTCGCTCAGCATGCCAACGCCTTCCACTCTTGGCTTCAGGAGACCAGGTAATCTTAAGATTAGTCCTAGAACTAAGACTATTCAGAACATACAACATTATCTTCATTCCCACAATCTTTAATAAGTTACGAAATAGATGATTGGCTCAGGATGACAGATTTCGATGAGAAAAGATATTGTATGAACTTCAAGTTAAAATAATCTTACTAGAATGAAGATTATGTAGAACATACAATATTAACAGTTATCTTCATTCCCACAATCTTTATTATTAGTATAGATGATTGGCTCAGGATGACAGATTTTGATGATAAAAGATATTGTACAGGATGCGAAATACCTGGTTGCACAGTGCAACAAGATTTCGGTTGGTGCAAGTTAATTCCAAACCCAGGTAGCGCAGTGTGCAACCTTATATTTTGAGCCAAAGATTTCAATTGGAGCCCCGGAAGCTCACAAAAACACAGTGTCACTCTCATAAAATTCGGTAAATCTTCAATTGAAATAAACAAATGAACACTTTTTCGTTTTAAACCATCCAAAACCCTTCATAGATCGTGGAATTTGAGCTGAAAAAGACAAAAACACACTGCCCTCAGCTAAACAAGATGTTGTTAGGTCAATGGGAACACAATGCTATCTAATATATATTTTGAAATGTTAGTAGTATTATACGCTACATACAAGCTTGATTTGAAGAAATCGGTGAATGTTGCTGGAGCAACCTGAAATTTTGATGTGCAAACTTAGCATTTGCCCTTGGTTGCAACATGGGCAACCTGGCTCAAAAAAGTATTTCACACCCTGTTGTATGAACTTCAAGTTGAGATAATCTAAAAATTAGATTTAGAACGAGGATTATGTAGAACATACCACATTAAGTTATATTCATTCTTAGAATCTTTATAATAAGTACAGTATAAGAGTGGCATAGGATGACAGATTTTGATGATCAAATTTATTCTATAAAGTGTTTAAAAAAGCTGTGCACTCTGTCCTCTGATGAATATGTATATTGTCAACCTATCTAAATGTTTGTTAGTCCAATCTTTTGCTTCCTGTGCTTAAACAAAATTTAAGGTACTTGTTAACAATTATGGTACATTGAAACCTGTAATATTATTTGTACAATGTGTACTTGGTCTTATGTCGCTTTGTACTTTCTTTTAGACTGTAGAAAGAATTTCAAATACTGTAGTAGTACTAGGTAGTTTATTTAACATGTTGTATTCTTGGAGCATTTTCATGTCAGTCCTTCAAATATACTGTCACACCTCACACTGTGTTAGACCTAGGAAAACAAATGTTGAGTTTCCGATTTCCCGATTGACCTTAGCAAAAACTTGCCAACCCTTATCCTTTATTTGTATTTGTTGGATCGTTTCGGCTGAAATCTAAAAAAGAAAAACAAAGAAAAACAAAAAAAGAATCCCTATACCAGTCCTACTGATTTTTTCAGGACCGTAACCGAAAACACAATTTTTTTTCTTAGGCCTTAGTGGAACGTACAGTAGAGATGCTCCCTGAAGACTAGAATGTTGTTGAAATGTTACTGTAACAGTTTCTGATGTTTTTCCTCTCTTCCTCCACCTCTTCTCCCTCTCCCCCGGTGATGGACTCTGAAGGGCCTACCTCCTGGACGGGTTAATATCTTTCTCCTTTCCTACTGCATGATCAACGCTCATGGTTGTCCTACATGTTACTTAACTGTCTTTCAAGTCAGAAACCTTATCAATATGCATCTAGGATATTTGGAGTTACTTTTAACACAACCAGGTAATCTCACCTGCTGACGTTTCAGTGTCTGTCAGACACCTTCTTCAGAGCTTCTGACTGGAGTACTGCTTCTCACCGCTATAAGTAGCCGATGTAGGTGGCGCTTTTGCGGCGAGAACGATGAGAAGCAGTACTCCAGTCAGAAGCTCTGAAAAAGGTGTCTGACTGACACCGAGACGTCAGCAGGTGAGAATACCTGGTTGTGTTAAAAGTAACTCCAAATATCCTATGTTCTACCAACCTGATGAAATTATTTTCGTGAATATACATCTAGTTTTGAGAAACAAGAAAGCAGAAACTATTGCATCAATAGTTAATACTAGTGTCACTGTTTGATTTTCAGGATGTTTCAAAAATGATTTATAGTGACCAGTGTCAACATGTCTAGTCTGAAATGTTTCAGTCCCTAAAATATTTCTTTTTTCATTTTGATTTAGTTTATCCCAAAGATTCTGAAAGATTGGGCGCTATTTTCTTTTCAATATTAAGCGGTGTTCGTGTTTTAAGTGGAAACACTGCAATTTTTTCCTTAGTATTCCATTGCCTTTTTTTGCTAAATTTTGCTGTTGGCTTTCTGTATTCTAATGACTTTGATAAAATGATTTGTGGCATTTTCTTCAGCTAATACACATTTCAAAAATGCATAATTATAAGAAGCTTTCTGTTACCATCTGAACTCATACATGTACATGTTACAACATGTCAATGTCTTTTGTATTGGTCATTTACATAATGTTTATGTAACCCTTAGTTTTGTCAGATGTCTTTTAGTTAGCACCTTTCATTCTTTGTCTGTGTTAACCTTTTGTTCTCTCTCTATTGTTGTTGTCCTTTGTTATATAATCTCTCCATTGTCTCTTCCTGTCTTGTCTAGTATTGAACTACTTGGTCCGTACCAAAAGTACCGACGCCTCATAGATGGGCAAGGCTCTCAAAGGTTTCACACCTGCCCATCTCTCTTATGTTTTAATTAAATTAAAGGGACTATCCATGGAAATACCCATTCTAGACTCAATACACAATCATGTGGTCTTAATTTGGTTGGGCAAACTGCTAGCAACCTTCCCTGTATATCTCTAAAACCTTGCAACAGAAACAGCAAGGAAACTTGCTGCCCTGTTTGGAACTACAATGTAGGAAAAAAGTGACCAAATAAAGAAAATTTCCATTGATAAAATCTTTGTGAAAGGCTTTTCTATCTGAAGATACACTATGATCACTACATAGGTATTTGTGGCTAGTGTTTTTCAAACTCCATGTGATAGTCCCTTGAATAACTTTACTTTGCCTCATTACTTTTTCTCTGCAAGACTTTTACCAGATTCTGCTTGGTGCATTTGCGCATAATGATTTTGCAACTAAGCTTGCTTCATTTGCATCTCAATTATGCTTTTTAATATGTTATTTAATTAATGCTTTATCAATGTCAATGCTTTTGCTCTTGTACATACAGTGTGGTTTGATTTGTTTTTTTTCATGCAAGTCAACTACAGTTTTTATGTTATCATTGTGTCAGAATGTGACAATATCTGTATTCATCAAGAAAACCTTTTATTTTGCAAAGACCTTGACTTTGGTTCAGAATAGCTGGTACAATGCATAATGTGTAATGACATCACAATATGCAATAGTAACAGCCTGATATCACAATAGCATGTGATAATTTTCCCTGACATCACAATAGCATGACTTGTGATAATTTTCCCTGATGTCACAATAGCTGGTGGTAATTTTCCGTGATGTCACAATGGACAATAGTAACTTTCTCTGATGTCACAGAGGCAGGAAATGATTTTGCCTGTTGATTTTATTTCCAGGGCTGCTATGGTGGAAGAGACTGGATCTTTGGAGGCTCAACTAGAGGCAACCAAGGTAGGAACTAACAAAAAAACAAACAGAAAGAAGCAGAGCTGATGAAAGGAACTTGTTCCGCTAAGAACTGATTGGGAATCATACTGGCTAATATTTGGCCTAAAGCCTGTCAGGAATGATTGAAATTAAGTTGAAAGCAATTTAATATTTCAAAGGTTTTCAGTATGATTCATGGGAAGGGCAAATCAAAGATACCGCGTAAGGTGCAATTCTTAGCCAATCAAAATGACAACTGATTTAAGTGCAGTTCTCAACCAATCATAATAATTAATGAGTCAAGCACGATTTTTAACCAATCAGATTGTTCAATGATTCAAGTACAACTTTCAGCCAATCAGAGTGATTATGATTCAAGCACAATTGTTAGCAAATCAGGTTGATCAATAATTCAAGTACAACTTTCAACAAATCAGAAAGATTGATGATTCAAGTACAGCTTTCCACCAATCAGAATGATCAACGATTCAGGTACAACTTTCCACGTATCAGAATGATCAATAATTCAAGTTAAACTTTCAACCAATCAGACTAATCCATGATTGAAGTACAAGTTTAAGCCAATCAGAGTGACCCATAATACAACCACAACTTTCAGCCAATCAGAATGATCCGTGATAAGTCAATGATTTAGTGCAAATCCATTCAAAACCTTTTAAAAATCCTTCAATCTCTGATCAACAAATCAAGTGCCAATGGTCTGACAAGTGTTGTTTTAAGGGAAATGTTCAAACGTTACCATGACTGTTTCTGTGGTAGGCAAGCACCAGCAACCTGGAACACCAGCTGGAGCTCATGAAGGTAACACTGTTGGCCAACGGTTGTGACAAACTGTTTCAGCAATTTGAAAGTTGTTGAAAGTAACAGATGTTGATATGACTCAATTTATGGCAGGTCAAACATAAACCAATAAACCTGTACTTTTTATTAATCAGATTATGGAGGCAAGTACTGGTTTGAAAATTGTTAGTGTTAACTAAGAGATTACTAAATGCCGTTATAGTAACAGTTCTAACTAACTTTATTTTCTTTGTTCAGAACAGCAGTTTGTATAGTGATTACAATGTTCATTGTGTGTATAATTATTGTATTATAGAATTTTGGCAGCTTTTTGTCCTGTCCTTCATACAAAGCTCTTGTCACACTTTGCCATCTTTGGCAGGAAAGAAAAACGTGGTTCTTGTTCCATACATGTACATGTAATATACAAGAAGAAAACTCCAGTATTTTGAGAAAATTTGTTTCCCTGGCCTACAGCAAAAGTGCCAGGAGATCCGTACCCACCGTACCCAGCTGAAGAAGGTGGAAGACCTGGGGGCAAACATGGAGGAGCGACTCATCTTAGACAACAGGTGGGGCTGACATTTCTCTCTGTACAGCCATGGAAAGCCCTCTGTTAAAGGCACCCAGAGCACCTTATGAGGCTTGAAAACTGGAAATATTCTAGTTGCTGTAATCTTTATGAAATCGACATAAAATGCCACTGTTTACCACATCTAGATCTGCGTGCAGATTTCTTATCAAAGGTGCTCAAAATCGGCACAAAAATAAGCTACATGGTGATCTTTTAGTTTCACGCACCAAGTGTAACTAGACCGATACCATAGCCCCGCCCACCTCCGTCAAAACGTAGAAATGCAAAATTAAAACATAAAAATGCAAATATTTGACGGACATGCAGTCACTCTCTCATTGGTCGAACCGCTTAAATTGTGATGGACAGTCAGGATCAGTCTATAAGGGCTTGAATTTTCTATCAGTTCTCACCACATAACGACATTGTATCTTTGCTCCTTTAATGTCGATATGTAATGGTAAAGTGTTATCAAAACTTACTATGTGTAGGAATGACTAGATAATGGAGTTTTTTATTCAAGTTTCAAGCCTTATAAAATGCTGTGGAAGCCCTCTGTTAACCCTTGCCCTGCTGACGTTTTTTTTACACAATTTGTTTCATTAATTTGATTTCCCAATCAGGTGCGCTGGGGTGGCATTGTTACTCCCACAAAATTAGATGTGAACTAAGAATTCCTTTGAAGAGGATGTTAAGCCGTCTGTCACGCATTTGGCCTTTGCCTCAAGCAATGAAAGAACCCATCACACTATTGACTAAGACTACTGGTCTGCCTTAGTGTGCTTTGCCCAAAAATGCGAGATCCATTGCACTATCTGCCATGATTGAAGAATCATTACCGGTATACAAGTAGATAGAGTAGCTCAATAGATGACAACTGTCTTTGAGTAATTTTGCCATGTTTGAAAATGCTAAATGTACATTGTAATGATTGTATGCTGTACCTTGTAGTTTACCTCTAGATCTTTTTGTAGATGTGTATACTATAGTTTGTAGGTACATGTACTTAAATCTGACAGTATTAACTTACATATGCAACAGCACTAAATACTCCATTTTTACAAGCTAGACCTGAATGTAACTTGAACATGAGACCCTTACAAGTCCTTACCAGCACAGGTACATTCACATGTAGCTATAGGATCGTTCAAGTTTGTCCATGCAAAGTAGTAAATTGTGTTGTGCGCTGCCCCCTGGCAGGTACACGGAGCACAGCACGGTTGGGCTGGCCCAGCAGTGGGACCAGCTGGACCAACTGGGGATGCGCATGTGTCACAACCTGGAGCAGCAGATACAGGCCAGGTAACTCTCTCTTTATGCTTTTTGTACTCATTGTGGCATCAAATGGCCAAGTGAATGGGCTAGCGGACACGAGATCGAGTGGTCACAGGTTCGATTCCTGGCTAGACGCTGGGTCCTTAGGAAAGGCACTTAACATGACTTTCCTCACTCCACTAGGTGTAAAAACAGGTACCTCTCACTCCCGTAATGGGGAGGTAAAAGGTAGTGGAAGGAGAGGGTTTGGCTCTGCTTTTCAATACCGTACCCTAGACACAGTGGATAAAAAAACACTGTCCCTACGGCCTCAAAAAGGCTATGGATTGTTTATTTACATTGTAGTTAAGGGACTTGGTCCATAAGAATGATGAAAGAATAACAGTTACAGACAGATAGGCTTAACATACACTTTTCTCTCTCCAGGAACAAAGTAGGAGTGTCCGAGGAGGCTCTCAAGGAGTTCAGCATGATGTTCAAGTGAGTAAAAAGTTTTTCTCTGTGAACATCCCTTTTTTCCGATTGCTGCTTCGGTTCATCATTTGGATGAGGAGGGGGATTACGCCATAGGTCTTGTGTATTGGTAGTCTCATGCAGGACCAGGTATTAAATCTCCTTTAAGAGCCCAAGACACCACATGCTGAAAATGAGAGAAGGGATGATGCAGTACTACCTTGAAAAAAGTGTCAATGCTTTATTCCAATCGAGGATGACAGCTTTGCCTTACTTGCTATAGGTGTTACCTAACTTAGCATAGTCCAACATGCCACTATACACAAACACAGAGTTGTAGTGTATGATGTGACTATACTATGGCAGAGAGTAATGATACTGGTCACTGTCTTATCCTCAGACATTTCGACAAGGATAAGAGCGGGAAGCTGGACCATCATGAGTTCAAGTCCTGTCTGCGCTCGCTGGGCTACGACCTGCCCATGGTGGAGGAGGGAGAACCAGACCCAGAGTTCCACGCCATACTCGACACCGTCGATCCCAATAGGTTTGTTATATAATTATTATTGTTTTGTAAATTATGCTATCTGTACATTGCCATAAATTGTCACTTATGCAACTGTTGAGCAATGACAAAAAATTAATTTAATTTACATTTTTTCTCAGGTCATACTACATACATGACGTGTAGCCTATTTTAAAGTAGATTAGTTTCCTAAAGAAATGTTACATACCTCTGTTGCATTTGTACATATATATGCATAATGATGTATACAGCATAATGATAGGAAAAAAGGAAATTGTGGACATTCATAGGACAGCCTTACATGTGTGGTGCAAAATTCTGTTGATGGAAAAAGCAGTCATAGATCTTTCTCAATGACAGCTTGGCTGAACATCCTCATCAGTGCAGCTTTTTTTGTCTGTGGGACTGGAAAGGCCGCAAGGCTGTATGGGTAAGGGGATGAAGTCTGCCATCTCTGATGGCCTTATTTGTCAACAAGTCAGAAAAGTTGAAAAAAAACACTTGTAAAACTGTTTAAATAGTACCTGTCAAGTTTTTTCTTCCTTGTTTCTTGGTAGTAGATAGGTATGTGTCGCTTCAATGGCCTAGTAATATAATAGCGATCAGTTGCGAGATGAAGAATGTTCTCTTTCATATTGCTGCAAGTCAGAAAACATTGGGCATTGCTTAACAGCTATCATATTGATTACAGTACTAAATATTTTTTGTGCCTTTCAGGGATGGGTATGTGTCACTGCAAGAGTACATGGCCTTCATGATCAGTCGCGAGACGGAGAACGTTCAGACAAGCGAGGAGGTGGAAAATGCCTTCCGGGCCATCGCCACGGAGGGCAAACCTTATGTCACGAAGGAAGAGCTCTACGCGGTAAGACCGACGGTCCTACATGTAATCATTGGACGATCTTTACCACCACTTATTAATAAGTTTCATTGTTTAACAAGAGAAATAATCATAGAAATGCACACTTGTGATGATCGGTTGATTTTTTTCTCCAATCTTCTTTCTAAAACTTTGGTGGCGTTCCTCTAAAATGCCAACCATGCATCTATACATACAGATATATGAGTACACAATGCATTCATTGCCAATTTCTCTGACTGAAAATGAACACAATGCTAATACTTAATAATCAACTGTCTTGTACTACTTAAAGGAACAAAATGCACTCTTATTCTCAAAGACACTAAAAAGATTTAAAAACTAACCTGCAAATCGCTAGTGATTGTTTACGCATCTCACAGTGGTCCATGCAAGTGCACAATGTTTCAAAATGTCTAATTCCTTGGTGATAGACACAGAATAATGTCAATGTTCTACAAACTAATCAACTAAATTGCCTTGTATTTAATACATGAAGTTGTTAGAATCACACTACAGATTTAGATTTGAAAATCTGTAACTTAGTTGAAACCTGTGTTGAGATCAGTAAATGCAAAGTATTTTCACGCTTGATGTTTTTCTAATCATTAACAAAATTGTGATACGTTTCTAGATGCTATAAAGTTAATGTATGATATATGATTGTGTAACAGTAACAGCATGAATTCAAAATATTTGCAAATCAATTTAGACGTCACTAATGCATAATGTTTAACATTGTAACATTAGACTAAGTGTATATTGTATTTACCTTGCTATTATTATATAACCCTGCTTTAACCACCCACCCACCCATGGCTACCCTTAGTATACAGACATCCATACACACTATATCCCTGCTTTCTTAGTCAACCTAGCACTCTGCGCATTCCTTTGTCATGTATACACAGGATTTGTATTTTTTCATGGACAGTCTTCAGAAAAGGGTTCAAATTGTTATCTTCTCAAACCCCTCAGAAATTTGTGTTTATGTTCAAATTACGAGGCATATCGACATGACTATATTGTATAAGATGAGTGTAGAACTAGTACAATTGCTGAATCTACATGTACCTTTGGCTGCCAATTTTTGGAAACATATGAACTTCATCACCACTATAGATTTGCACAATTGTAAAAGCTATGCAATTTTAAAAAGCAAATCTTGTGTATTACATGTGCAGCAACATCCCTTTTCATGCACAAACACCATGATGTTAATTAAATCATGATTCATTTTTTTGCTAGACTAGTTTCCTATTCCTGCAGCTCCCCTAGTGGCCGCACCCTGTAATGCAACCACCATCTATCCACCTGCAGCACAGCTTTACGAATCTTTTCATTTTCCTTTTTATTTTTCATTTCATATTAATTTTGTAGCAATGGAACCTTCCTTGCTCTCAAGGGTCTTATAAAATCCATTAATTTTGTCTTCCACAAATTACCATTTATAAAACTTGTCAAGAAAATATTTTCCAACATTTTGGAATCATCCTTTTGCTTATGAAAAATACTCAAAAAAGCCTCAAAAAGGGTACTGTTGTCAATATAAGAACCATTCTTTCTATGCTTTATCCATGAATATCTAAGAATATCATGCACAATAATCATCCAAAGATTCCCTACGAAATGCAAGGAAAAATATGTTTCTCACAGGAATGAAAATGAACACTCTCTGCAAAGAAGAAAAGTCCTAGCCTAAAATCCAGTCTTAATTTAGCTCTAGTCTGCTTCCAACCATTGCTACCCCGTGGAGTAGTGACTGTTTGAAGGAAAAATATGTTTCTCACAGAAACGAAAATGTACCTGTCTGCAAAGAAGAAAAGATCTAGCGTAGAATTCAGTCTTTTTAGCTCTAATGTGCTTCCAACCGTAATGCTACCCCGTGGAGTAGTGACTGTTGGAAGCTAAATTTAAAAAGACTGGATCTTCAGCTTAAGAAGTTTAAATGGATGTTTGTAAGACCCTACAAGCAAGGTTGGCTACCCCCCTCCCGCACCTATAGCTATCTCGCCCTCTCTCCCTGTGCACTTCATGGGGCATGTGTCACTTCTCGTCCACAGCACCTGACTAAGCAACAGGCAGACTACTGTGTCAAACACATGGTTCTGTGGAAGGACTCCACCGGCCGAGAGGTCCCCGACCACTACGACTACAGAGACTTTATCCAAAAACTCTTTAACAGTAACACCTACTGACCTTCACCTCTGTCGTAAGTTTGCTCCATCTCTGTCTCTCTCTCTGTCTCTGAGAATCTTTCTCGGGCCTGTCTTCTCGTGTCTTTGATCTGCACCTGCTCTCTTAAGTCTTTCTGTACTGCCTGCATCACTTTGTAGCGACTTGACTATGTGTAGCCAGTGTACATGTAGCTCTGCACACACCCGGTACATTTAGTTATACTTGCTGTGTCTACATGTACTTCACACACTGCTCAACTAAATGGGACTTTACAATAGAATTCGGTTTTTGCCAAACATTCCTTAACACTATGGGTGCGTTAAAGCATTCAAATTTTATGAAAAATACACAAATCACTATGAAACACAGAATGCGAATACTAAAGGCACCACTCTAAAGACTCATATGGGATTTTGTTCTTGAGTGTAAAAAATTCAGGGATCTCCCTAAAGAATGGTACAGTGGCGCTGCTCCATCCTGTTCTAATTCCAGCTTCATTCTATTGATATTCAAAGTTAGGGTATTTCTTCCAATATTTCCCCATCTAAGCATATAATTTTGCTCAAAACTAGAGATTTCACTAATTGTAGACAAGATGCAGAGCTGAAATTGCAGGAAATGACTTCCATTTATGTTCGAAAAAGGCAAAATACTGTACAACAGCTGCTCTTCTCTTGAGGGGTGTGCGCCCCCCTCCCCCTAACGACAGGTATCCTGTGCTTGGCACCCTCCCCCAATCCTACTCTATGTCTCAAGAGATCTCTGGAATGTTATTTGCTCCAAGGCAAGAGTGAATTGACCTTTCCAACTACTTAATAAGTAACTGGTTTTACATTATTAGCAATGGATGAATAGGTATCACAAATTCACAGGTCACCTAAAGGGCACACAAGTAGACACAGCAAAATGCTCGGTGTACTGGGGACTCTTTGCAAGAAGGGAGAGGTGGAATGGAAAATAATACTGAAATAAACAGAAGCGTTACCCTCCTCTTATGACATGATGGGCCATGGTTCCTACATGCAATATAATATATTTTATATTTAAGGCCACACCAATTTAATTTCTTGGTAAAATTTTAGCACGAGGACATCATTAAAACAGAGGGGTGGGGTGAAAACTTGTACCTGACCCTGTTCACACCCTGAAACTGTGTGCACCAAAGTACAAACTTTCCTCTGAGATTCTGTTTTCATGTTGATTTTCCAATCTAGCTTTTTTTTTAAAATTCCGTTCACCAAGAAATTAAATTGGTGTGGCCTAAGCAGAGAAATACCCTTCCAGTATCAAATTCTTGACAAAGTATTATCAAAACAACTTCTAAAACAATTGCTGTATTGGCAAGCATGAAAAATTTGTGAATGTCAACAAAAAACAGCCTTGAACTCAAGCGCAGTCTATGTATCATTCTGCCTCTTCTGGCTTTAGCAATGTCACTTTCTTCCTGACACATACAAGTACTCCATATATACAATGTACCAATCACTCTCAATGCTTGCATGCATGTGTTCTTGATTCCAGTGACGTTCCGGTGATTATAAGGAATTGACGTGAATGTGATGTGATGTATTCTCTTTACAGTGACAGTGACGTACCATGTATTATTATTAATTGCTGGCCATGCCCGTTCTTAGTTATTTTCTGTTTCTGGGCAATGCATTTTGTACTTGCTTGCTCGTCTTCAGTCTTTGTACTGCAGCATTTCCATGTACATAGTTGTATAAACACTTTTTTTGCTACAATTGTCAGGAAGAATTTTCTCGTTCTTAATTTGCACATTAGATGTCTTCTTACATGTATTGCAGCAAAGTGCACATGCCAGAGCTAAACCATGTACTAACACTGAGTACGCAGCAACTTTTGTGTAGAGGCAATATTTGCAGCATTTTCTCATCAAAAACACTTTTGCAAGTCATTTTGTGCAGTACTGCATATTAAGACACCAATAAGATGATTAAGTTTTAGCTCATTTCAATGGAACAAACTGTTGTTTAGCACTGCCTGACAGTATTTGCTGAGTGTCACCGCCTTTCAATTTTTTGCACCCCTAACACTATATTCCAAAAGTCTAAATATTCAGTGTATGTTTGTGAATCGTATAACTTCTTAATTACAGGAGAATTTTGGACCAAGATGGCATTTGCACTTTGTCGACTGCACAACCCCCCTTCTTTCCCCTTTTACTATTGAACTGAAAAAGTTTTATCCATTTTTGAAAGAGCATCAAGAAGGAATTCTTTGTTTAAAAATCCTTTTCCATTCTTCAAATGAGGAGGCTTTGGATACTCTTTGGCCCTTTTGATACTGCCTTGCTGCTGATAGATCTGCTTGGAGATTAACAGAAATATATGGATCTACTATTTGATCAGAAAGTATTGAAATGAATCTGATGTTGGATTGTAAAGCCAAATCTGTGATTGTCAAAATCATTGCAATTTTTATCTATCGATATATTAATAAATTTTCAGCTGGGTGGCCCCGGTCAACTTTGTTGAGTTGTTTTTCAAGGGCACCTAGTCTCCAAAAAAACACATAAAATCCTCAACATTCTTTAATTCTGAAGTGTGCTCAAATAAAATTTATTCAATTACAATTGTTTGTGACATGCCAAAGCTGTTGTACACTAAATGGATCATTACTTTTTCATCCTGAGAATGAACTAATTGTACAATGACGTTGTACGCTTCTCTGACTCCGATCTTCTCGCCATTTTCAGAACCTGACGAAGGACCAGGCGGAATACTGCATCCTCCGCATGAAACCGTACGTCGACAACAGAGGTCACGAGGTCACGGGAGCGCTCGACTACATAGACTTTACCCAGTCCCTATTCACCAACTAATCCTCAATCTAGTATAACCTTACAATGTATTACCCGCTATGCTACCTATATCTAGTTACTCAGTATGTTAGACTTATTGTGCTGTTGTGCGTGTGTGTGTTTACATTTTAACGTCTTACTACTGGCCTGGACGCTGCCTTGCACAGTTAATAGCAAAGGTCTGCCTCACGAAGCCACTACACTTTCGTAGCAAAAACGTTAACACATTCAAGTAGTTAATAACTGCAAAGTAATGAAAAGGTATGTTACTGAAATGACAACCCAATGTTAACGATATAGTTACCCAAGGATAGGTACCCAACCAAAGTAATTCAAAATCCATACTAGTATATCCAACTTACTTTACTGATAATGAATGATAAAAATTGCATATGCTAGAACTGAATGATTACAAATAGCAACTGTTATAACAAGTCAAAACAATATAGAATATTTGAAGCAGATCCAAATACATGTAGTTTATATCTCCAATAGGGAGACGGTGTGTGGTTGTACTCTTTGCTATGATTTAAACTTTGCAAACGCTCTTGTAACAACAGAGCAGAGACTTAACCATAACAAAAGTCTCCTGCGGTTTCTGTCAGTCCATTTTATGAGCTTTGTCTGCAAAACGTTGCAGTTTTAGATGTGTGTTTTTATGATCGCATTAAGGATTGGTTATATACAAATTGTAGCTTCTGAAGCCGCTGTAAGATACCATCTATGTCATCCCTGGTGATTTTACAAGGAGCTCAGAACTTGAGGGAAAATTGTAATTTGAAGAGAATGATTGTATGCCAGCTTGTGTGAATATACCTAGTACCATTCCTTTAATGTTATCATAATTGTAGTATCAACGGTTGTATACACGTTGTATACAAGTCGAGACAAGTTGTATACCAGCCGAACAAAGTTGTATACGTGTCGAGACATTTGTCGAATTCTGGTACTTGAATTGTTTCAGTTGTTTCCCACCAAGAAGTGTTTCCATGCCTGTGTATTTTCTCCTGATATTTGCACACTGTGTGGCCCACTCCTGTTCACTGTTGTTTGTGTGGCATGCTGACAGCACAATAAAGTAGTATTACTCCGGAGCAAGACTAGTGTGTTCTTGTGTCTTGTGTATTAGGAAGAACGATGAAACAATAGTCAGTGCATGGAAAATACATGTGCTATACATGTACATATCCCTTAAGTGAATATCTCAATGGACCCGCGGCACATTGGTAACCTCACTGCGACCTAAATTGGATTTGTGTTACCCTTGACCCTATAAATTGAGAATATCATGCAAAATGTGGGGGCGTCCCTGTGGCGTAGTAGTCTGCGCTTCTGTCTCTCACATCTGGTTCAAATTACTTGGACCTCTGGACAAGAGGCACATTGAGTCATATCAAAGACTTTATAAAAATGGTACATACTCCATTGCCAGTGGACTAGACCCCTGCTGCAGTGATTGCACCACAGTGTGGCCCAGGGCTATGAAACGGAGATGGGCACCGCCCTATATATACATCAATTATGGTGTGGAAGGATTTTAACTTAACATGAAAAATGTAGAAGTTATGATCACTAAAAGACAAAAACACAGCCTAAAAAGATTTTTTCATCGAAATTCTTTGAGTGCTCTGTCAATTATCTCAGTTGCAGCGAGGTCCCCAATGTGCCGCAAATCTAGTGAGATCCCCATAATAGTAATTGTAGATAGTAGTGTAAATTTCCGTTGGCCCTCATGATCAGACTTTTAAATGGAAATTCTAAGAGCCTCAGGACAGAAATGAAACAGAAGACTTGGAGGAAAACTTGAATACGACTACATTCTCTACCTGAAAAACTGTGTACCAAGTTGCACTGTTTTCATGTTGATCTTATGCATGGAATTCAGCAATATTTGTTTCAAGTCTGAGAAGCAACAAATGAAATTGACGTGGTGTTACTATAGTTGATCTAAAATCAGTCATAGTGAACGAAAACCTGGAGAACCAAGAGGGCGATATCACAGAAAACAATGTCGTTAATTCTATAATTCTAAAAGTCCAGAAATATGATGAAAACTGGTGCTACGGGATGCGACCCAGCCCACAAAAATAGAATTACAAATAATCCCATATGAAAAGCACCAAAGATTTTGTGCACAAATTGATAATTCAGGGCTGTAAATGTTTTGTGTGTGTCTGCTAAGGTTAAGTGTAAGGAGAACAATCAGATTGGAGTATTTGGCTTCATCAACAGGTTTTATTTTAACTCTACCCCCAGAAAATTCACATTTTGTATTAAGGTGAAACGAAAAGTTAATTCCAAAAGTGTTTTGTAGCTGCCTAGCTAACTGAATTGAATACTGGCGGACATAATGACAATGAGACATCAACTTGTGTTACTATGCAGTTTTATTTCTTCAGATCATTCGCACATGTCGCAACAAGTCACCAGATGAAAGGATTTTAGAAGCGACACTATAGAAGTCAGATTCGGTGGAATAGTACATTATGACAGAGATTGCTTGGTTATACAAATGTTTGAAAATAATCTGCGATTTTCCAGCAAGCTAACAGAGCATAAATGATATGAAGATCCTCTTAAAACTAACTTTAAATTTCCACATATTAATTCTTCACGAATCATAATATAAAGAGGTTGCTCTTAGTGTCATAAGTGTCATCATCGTAAGTTTGTATACACCCGCTCCCGTATAGGCTTCTTGCTGTAGAGAAGCAATCTACTCTAGGAACAAGCAAAAGGTGCCCATGTTAATATCAATATGCGATTTGGACGGATGAAAGTCCAGCTAGAAGAATCCCGAAAGCCTTCGTATGATATAATACTAGTACTTTGTGATGGATTGTATGATTATTAGACGATTAAGACATAGTTTTACTATTACTCTCTTATATGTAACCGTCTGCATTTAGGCCCAATGGGGTATGAATATGCAATGAACTTCATTATAACATAAGTCATGACAGTTCTTTCTTAGGATAAAGTTGGTTGTAGATCTATGCGCCTTTTGCAAGGAATTTGGGTGAAGAATTTTTCTGCACGCGTAGATATATCTGGAACTGTGGAAGGCTGTCTAGTAGCTATGGTTCCCATCTTGCAGGATTGACCCCGGTGAACGCTCGGATCATGCCTCTTCTGAAGCTGCCGTAGGAGCTTAAAATAAGGAAGAAGAAAATTATATTTAGAATAATTAAATTGATGAAACATGTACAGGTTGCATTAACAAATGTAGGTAAAGCAGTCTGTCATTCTCGACTGAGGTGAAGCACAATGCTTTTTTCGTCTGTCTAGTAGCGCAGATCAGCAAAACACACTACCAGTCTTAATGTGAAAACTCCTGGGGTATGAATGGACAGTTAAAGTATCCTCCTTGGTACAATATTAAAGGAAATCGAAATGTTCTCAGTAGTGTAACGTAACTGTTTTCACGATGGCAGATAAAGATATACGCATTTCCTGAAGCGCAGGCAGTTGGAAAGAACTTCCTCTACCACGACAATTATTTCAAAAAGGAGCGTCATTACTTAATTTAATACAGGTGGCATCCGTCACAACTGATTCATGTTCGATTAACCACCACATTAACACACACATGCCTAGAATTATAATGGTCCCCTCACACGAGAGGCCCGTCTGTGCAGCAGTGTCCGATCAAATTGTTACGATCTGACCAAACACACACTGTATCCTTGGGGCATGTGTTTGTTTGATTGATTTTACCTCAGTCGTCCTTCTGTTGATAAAGTTTATAACGAAATCATATAGAGAAGCGTTATACTGCATCACCAAGTCACCAAACTGACTTGATAAACACTTCAACTTCAACTTCAACTTATTAAACCCCCAGATAACCCCGCGAGGGGCAAAGTAGGGGGGGGAGGAGGTCCCAGGCTAAGGCGGGCAGGCCTCCAGCCTGGCGCGGAAAGACTCAACGGTGGGAGCCGTAACAACCGCGCCAGGCAGGGCGTTCCACTCGGGTATGGTGCGAGGGAAAAAAGAATATTTAAATGAGTCTGTTCGGGCGTAAAGTGGTTGAAATTTGAACGTGTGGCTTCCCCGGGTGCGCCCCTGAGCTGGTTTCAGTAGACTATCTGTATTAATATTGATGTGGTTATTAACTAGCTTATAGAAAAAGGTGAGACGGGAACTTGGAACATCGCCCAGTAGTCTACAACTACAAAGCATTAGACTGCCCTCATAAGCCTGGAATCATGATCCAGTAAAGGGATGAGCGGCCTAAATTGGAATATGACCTTCCTACCTGGCCGAAAGGATCTACTCTACTCTAGCGTTACTCTTTAGATAATCAGGTTAAAATTTTAGGGACGGCCCATTGTAAGTTGTGACAAAAAGTTAATGTCTCGTGCTTCATAATGTATTGCATTCAATCTTATAAAAAACAGAATTTTCTTTATTCTAAATCATCTTTAAAGATGTTTTTGCTGATGTTCTGACTAGCATTTTCACAAGATGGCCTTCAATACACGGACCCTATGGGGCTAGTGGTTTGCCCCTAGTTGACCTTTGACCATTTTTCAGAAACTGTAAAGGCATGTGAACTCGAGACTGGGACGCCTCATCTTTAGAGACATCGCAGCTTTCTCAAGCTTTCTGCAAGATTAAATGCTAATCTAGACATTCTTGTAACAGTGAACCGCATCTTTAAGAGTCACACGACCATTCCAGGAGATACAGAGGTCTGGAGATTTCGTCACAGCGGCTAGCGGTACGTCTTGAGGTAAACGTCACCCTGATTTAATTTTTTAGCGCTAGCTTTTATTCATTGCCTACTTCTACTTCTACTTCTATACATTACTCAACAAAACCCCGCGAGGGGCATAGCGTTGAGGATAAAGTGACAGGGTCACGCCCAGCTGCAGCGGTGAAAATCCGAAAAAAATAAACTAAGAATAAGTAACTAAGCCTACGTAACTAAGAATAATTTGTCGGTCTATCTTGGCTTCATCTAGATATGGCTTTTGAAGTCTGTGGTTAGCAAAATTGATACATAATTTTAACCGGTACCCCTCCCCTAGCTAGTGCAGGATCTGTCAAACAAGTCAAACTCAAACCATCAGTTTGAAGAACACGCAGTGCAGTCACACTACCAGCAAGGAGGTTCTCATTACTAGCAGGAATGGGCTAAAATCTCAAACATACAGTTAATATCCTGGTGCATAAGAAGCCTAGCAGGCTAAAAACGTGGACATAAATTGTTTTTAAACACTGCTGTTCTAGATCTGTATCAGGATATTTATACAGCCTGGTTCAAAGGGTTGGTGGAAAGAGCTGTCCAGTCTGGACAGTGGAAAAGGCGGTCCAATTTACCTAGGCGGCGGATCGGGTAGTTCAAACCAGCTGCAGAACTCATCTTCTCTTTATTTGTATGGAAAACACATTCTTCCTCCTCTTTTTAGTTACAATGGGGTACTACTGAGGGGGGTGATGCAGGGAGTATGGCCGGGCGGCTGTCAAACCAGCCCTCAAATTTGAGTGAAGGCCTCTGCTGATTCCACTCTCTAGTTGTGTGTGGACAGAAAGAGTATCTATCAAGCTGGTGTGTTATAGCCTGAAGTCCATCCTTGTTAGCTTTGGTCCCCTCCCAACTGTCGCTACTGCAGATCTAGAGTAGCGACAGTTGGGAGCGGACCAAAGCTTAAAATAAGGCTGAACTCCAGGCTTGGTGTGTTATATATACCGGCGAAGGTTATTTCAACTGGCTAGTATGTACAGATTATGTATTTAACAATCTTTGCTTGCTGGAATCAACTGATATTTTAGATCATGGCTTTTAATTGTTTCCAGAGTTTGGTACTGTGAAGTGCAAGTCGCAGAGTACTACTATTTGAGGTGGTTATGTTCATACTTTTTGCTGTAAGCTCTTATTGTGAACGAGAGAAGTTGCAAGGTGTTTGGGTGTAACTGTGACTTTTTAGTTAGAATACCATTGGTAATTTATCATGTTGGTCAAGAGGTCAACATTCCTACCAAATAGCTAAAATTTGGAGTGTACTGCAGCTGAATTCACAGCTGCATTTCAACACTCAAGAATTAAAATAAATTTAAAGGATCTAAATTTAGGCAACATAAAGTTATGTATAATTGTTTTTAGTGTGTATATTAATTGAAAAATGACTTTTACCAGACATGACAAAGCTTAATTAGAAAGTTGGTGACGTGTTTCACTGAAGGGTCGTTATGCCGGCTATACAGATACAGATACAGGTGATAAATCAATCTAATGCACCCATGCCTTTGGGCTACGGTTTGTGTTTGATCTGACACACCTGAAAGACTTTCGTGTGAGGGTACCATTATTATACAGGTGTGTGCTAATGTCGTGGTTAATCGAATATGAATCGGTTGTGGTTGCCACCCATAATTATAAACTACGTCACCACTGCTTTTAAGATAATTTTCTTGGTAAAGGAAGCTCTTTCCAACTCTCTGAGCTTGAGGAAATGTCCGATCTCACAGGAAATGCACCTGCATATGATACTAGTATGCAGGTTAGTGTACAATGTAGGTGAAACTGGGGCTGCGCTGCACTTTGGTATTGTATGGATGGTAACATGCTATACAACAAACAAAAATCCACATAGACACATAAACACAGTACATTTACTAGTGCAGGTTCGGCGCAGGTACACCACATAAATTTTGCAGTTACACTGTTGTAACTCACCAGGCCAATCAGCCGCCAATGACAAGTTCTCGCCAGCGCAGTAAAGTATAGGGGGCCCCTCGTAATGCTGTTATATGGATCCCCTACACTGTGATTTGGGCCCCCATGCTGAAACTGATTCAACCATGCCAGTATATGACACTTTTCTGTTGTTTTGTTAAAAAAAGCAGAAAATACAGTTTCTGAGGGTAACAAATTGAAAAATTTTCAGGGTGGATGCCCCCGGACCCCTCTACAGTACTCGCCCCTACAGCCCCTCACCCTTGCTCCTACAGTGCTCGCCGCGCAGTTTCGCTGCACTAAGATGCCCCCCCTGCGCTGTAAAAAAATTCTGGTGAGAACCCGCTGTCATGAGAACACTTACCCGCTGCCTCCAGTGCCGCCACGCGGGCCTCCAGGCCTTTAAGTTTCTCCTCCATGGCCTTCGTACGCTTGACACGGTCGCGGATCAGGGCCTCATCCTTCTTGTACTGTTCGTTGAGCTCGAGTTCGAGCTCGCAGGCGTCCTTGTCGCAGCTTTCTTCGTCCTGGGCCTGACAGATGGTCACGAGAACCGCCACGCACAGAAGGACTGCGAGAAACTTCTTCGCTACCATTTTGACTTGTTTCTTCGCTCTTCTTATAATGTTGTCTCAGCAAGCTAAGCAATATTCTGACTGACTTGTACGGGTATGCAGACACAGGACTGAATGCCTCAAAGCTGAGTCAACTGCGCGAAGCAGAAAGATACTATGACATTTACTGCCATTGGTCGGGCAGCTTGCCACTTCAAGGGGTCAAGGTGTGGAGAATCGCTACTTTAATCCGCGATATAGGCTCTGCGGATATTATATTCTTCTGTATGAAAATGAACGTCTACTAGTAGTCTTGCATGTTACAATTCCACTGTCCAGTGTCTCCAATGGTCACTCTGGACACCTAAGGTCTGCTACAAACTTGAGAAAAATGTATTTCTTCCCTGGCTCCCTTGTTTGACGTTCTTACAAGTCCTTGTCCTTAAGGCGTACATGTATGAGGTAAGTGTATTCAGGTGTAATAATGTTTTAATTGTATCAATGTATCAATCCCATTTCAAGGGGTCAAGGACTGTGGAGAATTAACAGTAACTACTAGTAGTACTAGTAGTACTACATGTAACTTTAATCCGCGATATAATTTAGGCTCTGCCAATATTGTATTCTATAAGCTTTTGACTATACTCTGCCTCATAGAAATGTATTCCCCAGGTACCTTGTTTGACGTTCTTACAACCATATAATTATGTCCTTAAGGCGTATGAGGTACTCTAACCTCTCAAATAGAAGTACCCCCTGGAATAGAAGTACCCCCCGGACAAATCTTCAAAATGTAATATAAGTACCCCCTGGAATAAAAGTACCCCCCGGAAAATTTCAAAAATCGACAGTCGAGGCTAGGTAAACATACATGTACAACTGTCACTGTCAGAGGGAAATAAGATAATAAGCAGGTAGGTAACTTATATTTAGTCAATTATGCCATACCTATTAAGTATATAGATATTGAACAGAATAACTGTCCATAGCTTGTTCAAATCATGATGATCTTCCTTGCCTCTTCGTAAAATATAGTAGTAATATTGAAAAATTGGGCATAGGTTCCCCGCTATGACCCCTAACCGGGGGCCACGGTGCTTTCAAATTCAACAAGTGAAAATGTACATGATACATGCTTTTTCTACTTGGAACTTGAAGCAAGTGATCAAAGAAAATTGTTATATCATTTAATTATGAGTGACAATCAGTGACATATAACAAAAATCATCAGAGTACTTAAGTTAAATGTACCTGATCATATTTTCTAAAGACATCAACCACAAAAAAACACAAATATGAACACAGTCCTTCCACAAAAGAAATATGTCTATAAACTTTTGCTCCATAGCGTCGAAAACAAAGTGAGACGC
This sequence comes from Branchiostoma lanceolatum, assembly GCA_035149815.1. Taxonomy (NCBI): domain Eukaryota; kingdom Metazoa; phylum Chordata; class Leptocardii; order Amphioxiformes; family Branchiostomatidae; genus Branchiostoma; species Branchiostoma lanceolatum. The sequence continues at coordinate 5,286,959 of CM068874.1, read as the reverse complement.
TCGGATTTCGAGTTCCCGCGGTAAATCCCACAATATTGAACAGAGATCGACTGTAAAAGTAGCTCAACGTCACAGACCGCACATACTAAGAAGTTACCCATTACGTATTGACACTAGAAACCCGCGAAGAACCCCCTAAATTGGGAAAATCTTACGATTATTTAAAAAAATTAACCCTCTGAAAATAAATATGGCCTTGTATGTCTATCATTGCCCAAAAAATATAATATTTCCACGCGTTTACGGTATCATTTTAAAGATCGGTATCCGCACTACGCAATATGCTGCTAGTTTTACTGTCGCCATGCCTGAGAGTGGCGGCCATGTTTCGCGATTTCGCGCTGTTGTTTACCGAATCATATCGGACATATTTCTGCCGTTTTAGAGATTTTGTGGACTCAAAACACTTTTTACAAGGGAAGTTAAGTTATGATTGTTGTTTTAACGTGCTACATGTCTTCTGCGAACAAATAATTCTTCCGCCGCGCTGCCGATACTACGGATATAGTGGTCAGGAAATTATTATTCCCCGTGCAGGCGAGCACCCTACTCCACACGTTTTTGATCAGCGTGCTTTGGTTTACGATGTAAACAGAGACTATCAAAGTTATTTATATGAAAATTGTATTTTAAAATGTCAATGTCGCGTCTTATTTTCCGGTTTACTTTGTAGCGTCATAGCGATATCGACCGATATGTTACGAGTGCCGCCAGGATACTTTTCACAAGGCCGTCAAAGCGGCGAGAAAATCAACGCCGGTAGGCCGAAAAATAGCGAATTACGAGCAAAAATACCGAATTTTAGAGGGATTCCTGGTTTGCAAAGCCTCAATCTTTCAAAAAATAATAAACGTACCGTCTAGAATAAGAAAGTACCGGGTGGAACTTTAGGCGAAAAAAAATAAACGTACCGGTACGTTTATTTGAGAGGTGAGAGTAAGTGTATTCAGGTGTAATGATATTCTAATTGTATAAAATGCACTGAAGTGCAAAGCCCAAGGCACATCCCCCAGGTGTAACATGCTTGTCGAGTACTGTAACTTTGTTGTCTGGACAGTCAATGTATGTACAGTAAATGCAGAAATATTTGCGGTGGTTTTTTGTCCGCGTTTTTTGTAGTAAGCTCTAAGTAGCAAACTCAAAATTGCAGCGAACATTTTTTGCCTCTGTTTCTGTAGCACTACTATTGATTTTGTTTCAAACGCGAACTTAAAACCACCACAAACATTCAATTTTCTTCCTACCACGAAATTAAAACCACACAAACATAAATTAATGCATTTACCGTATTGTGTTGTTTCAATAGTCAATCTCGATACTATAGACAGCCTTGTCTCTACCAATGTACTAGTATATAGCCTATGCTAAGATTTTGAGCTCTGTTGGTGGCTTTTCAGTAGTGATCATTTTGTTCACAATGTTGTACCACACACTTGAATACGTGTACTGGTATGATCATGTGCTCACAGCCATTGCATAAACATGTACGTAGCAGAAATGTTCCCGGGCATTTAATTTCGCGGTAGGGAGAAAATAGAGTGTTCGTAGTGGTTCTGAGTTTGCGTTTGAAACAATAGTAGCGCTACAGTTACACAATTTATCTACAGACTTTTAGCGATGGTTTTAAGTTAATGGTAAAGAGCTCACCGCGAAAACCGCGAACATAAAATCACTGCAAACATTTCTGCATTTACAGTATTTTCCCTACTACCTCAATTGCAAAGTGGGAAGGTTCAACCAACCTCCTTGTATTTAACAGAAAAATTAGAGAAAGAGCTTCAGCAGGAGACAAACTATATAGCTACAAAATATACTCATACAGTCTCCAAACTGACGTATTCGTCTACCATTCAACACAGCTTACACCTCGCTGACGTGCACAGAAGAATAACTACCGGAACACCCTCCAGATTAATTTTGGACTTTCTATTGCACTTTGGACTAATGCTTGTAGCCTCTGACAGCTTATTCTTACAGAGATGATATTTTGTGAACAACTTCCTTGCCACTTTATGGATCATAATGACCCCCAGCGGGGGTCGTCACGCGCCGTTGGAAATAGAAAAACCTTCAGATTTTTCCCGAAAATCTTCAGATTTTATGGAAAATCTTCAGATTGTTTGAGATAACCTTCAGATTGTTTGCAAGAATCTTCAGATTGTTTTGAGATTGGTTTCAAAGAACCTTCAGATTGTTTCAAAGAACCTTCAGATTGTTTCAAAGAACCTTCAGATTGTTTCGAACAATCTTCAGATTTTTTAATGTGATCTTCAAATTTATGTTTCAACTTTCTTTAATATTGATTAGTATGATATGAAAATTGATAACAATGGTTTTATTGTTGTGTGAGTTTTGTACTTTTGATGGGAAAATGGAGCTAACCAATCCTGATTAGCTCCTTTCACTTGCAACTCATGGCTTTAAAGTCGAACAGTTCTTTGTGGGCTTAAACAGAGCGACCTGTCTTTAGATAGCGCGAACTTAGCGAACATTATGTAGTTGTTAAACGGAGTTGGCAGAGAAATCCATGTTCTCGGGAACAACGATTTTGATCGGAGCCTCATATCGAACCTGACTGCAATATTTATCCTCGTTCGCCCCTCAAGCCCTGGATAACAAACGTACGCTTACTATTGTTTTGGTGGTATAATGATGAATACTGCATTTGGATGCAGTTGTCATAATGCCGTGGGTTTGACACTAGATGAAAATAAAAATCCACTTGAATCAACTGTCAGTTCTACATGTGTATTGTTGACAACCGTACGAATGGTAATAACTCCTCATTATTATAATAAATTACCTATGTCAAGTCATGGAATTTTACCGCTTCCGAGACAGCATCGGCTTCCAATGTGATGTGCAATGTAGTTATACATATAAATTTCCATCACTGGTTGTGTTACAGGTACTAACTTGTAAATGACAGCAGAAAATTTGTGATTTCATAAAACAGTCGTGGGTTCAAAATTCAGCTGCTATGTGTATTGCTACTTTGCGGTAGATATTTGGCTTGTTCATTGTTATTGCAACCATTTGATCAACCTGGGTTATAGGTCTTCAAAGATGTGTTTTATCCATGACATTTTAGTTTTTTTAAGCTTGCATGCAGTTGATATATCATTATGTGGCAAGAATGCAACTTCTGAAGATGCCTCAGGCCTGGAAATAGTGGGTGCATGTGCACCTGTGTGCACCCAAAATTGGAGCTGTGCACCTAATTTTTGACTGTGGGTGCACCAGTGCACCTAGATATTTTTGTAGGCTATAAGGTAAGGGTACTATTGTACACTAGTATACGGAGAATACAGAAATGTAAGTATCTTGACTTACTTGCCTTTTAGACAGAATAGCTAAAATTACCCTTCGTTGTATTCTACTTGATGTATCTAGTTAGCTATAGAATTACAGGTTGTAGTTCTTAAGAGCGTTAAACTTGGTAATTTTGTTTTGCTGACATTCAACTTTATTTTATGTGGTGCACCCAAAATGTTTTCTGTGCACCTAATTCTTTTTAGTCGGATGCACCAGTGCACCTATTTCCAAAAATGAATTTCGAGCCCTGTGCCTTCTTGTTAAACATTGTGCATGCAATACGAAGCAGTGTTACATCAAGTCATCTCCAAGCAGATAAAGAGAGTTCTCTCACCAGTGGAAAGACTTGCTGAACCAAGTTGTGTTAAACAAGCTGGACCCTACATGTATATCTTCTTGGAGATTTATGTTTGCCAGGGTATCACATATAGGGCAAGCATACACGTGTAGATTCAAAATGATATAAAACATGTATGAGTGGAACTTGGCTGTCACCTCAGTATCCAACTACACAGAAAACAGATGCAGACAAATTACTACCACCTTCAACATTCATGACTGGCACAACCATACAGTAGGTTAGAATACACCTACATTGTAGGTGTAGCTCCTTAAGACACCATGCACAGGATTTGTGTGTTGTTTGCCAAAACTTTTTTGCTTTCCCTACTTTCAGCATTCTATGGCTCTCCATGTGTCAGCATAGATGGATTCATACTAATTATAGGCCTAGACAAGACCTAGAAAACATCTCTTCAAGTTGTCTTTGATTGAAAGTAAAATTTCTTACTCATTTGTTGGTTTCTCATGTTTTGCAGTGGCCATTATTCTGTGTTGAAAGGACAGTAGCTGTTGATATCATCTATTTAGAGAGGTGATGACTTGTTAATAGCTTTTTAATTGATTGGGAGGAGAAGTCATTTCCCACTACTCCGCCCACTCCATTACTACTGGACTTGCTAACTGTAGTAGCAGGCACAGCTTGAAATGATTATTTGCTGCTGACTACAAGATCTGTAAGAGAGATATGGAAACTTTAGAACAGATCATCAGTACGGATATCATCGTAAGGAAATCTTTGAATGTACAATAAACATTAGGGATATTACAAAGTAGCCCTATAGCACCCTATTACATACACTTGAGCTTCACTGTATAGCGGACTATACCCTGTAGTGTATAGCGGAGTACCTCGGTCGATTTCTACTGTTTTCCCAACGATAGGACAGGGCCTGGTAGAGGCTGTAAATTTGCCCTGTCAAAATGCAAGGAAAACTGTCTAGATTTCACACTTTTCTGGGAAGGGTGCCCACAAACCCCTACTTTGCAACCTTTAGTGCTTGCTGTGATGCTATCACCGTACCAATTTGCCTTCTGCACCTAATCTCCTACTCTGTAAAAAGTTATGGTGACTACCTGAGTTGTGTTGTCTCAGGCATAGCCTCCTTTGCAAACTTTCTAGTTGCTACTGGCATTTATTTCTAGGAGAGCGCGGGCAGCAGATAGCATTTCTCCTTCAAAAGAATCTGGCCCCAGCGTGTTATAAATCATGAATCAGAGCTCCCCCCACTCCAAATTTAATGCCAGCACCACCCAGAAAGCCATCAAATCTCATACTCTCCAAGCAGGAGTCCAGCTCCGGCTGGTGTTTAATGTGTTTTGGAGAGTTTTGGGCGGGCTTTATATTTCATCCGTTTTCCTGATATCACCCAGTCAAAATAGAAAATGTGACAAAAACGCCAGGTAAACATATCAAAAACCAGCCGGAGCCAAACCTACGCATGTATTCTTGGAGAGTAGCTATCTCAGATCCTAGTCTTGCCTGGTCTTCCCATCTGGGAGGAACCCCTGCTGAAATCATTATTGACACAAGACAGTAAAGAGAGAGTAGAGCTGCCATCCAAATAGACATCCAGCAAACTATTTGCAATGTTTTTATGCAATTGTGAGTTAATAGTGCCAATGATGATGATGAGTCAAGTGCCAATGACTTTAAAAAACAAGTTCTATAATGTATATGTACCAAGGAATATACTGCACATGAAAAGAATGGGCTCTTTCCTAGGGGTAGGAAGATATGATCAGCTTGGATGACTAATTAGTTACAGGACTTCCTCCCCTGGGCATTCCCAGGCCAAGAGTTTCCTTGTTACCACAGCCACCAGCTTGTGGAATCAAGGATCCTTCAATGGTGGAATCTAGGAGCTGGGGCAGGGCCATTCAAGGAACTCTGCCTGGGCTTTTCAGGATCTTTCAGCCCTTTGCCTGGGCTTTTCAGGATCATGACAGATCTGTACCAACTTCATGTACAAAAAAATGAATTGAGATAAGCAGTGATCTCAAAAGGTAAATTTGTATTGATGAGAAGGTTTGTTTTTTCAAGCATGATAAATTCAAACCGTCTTGAGGAAGGCAGCGCCTGTTGTGGACTGGTCTATTTTCTTCCGCTGTGCTCGTGCATTAGCTCCTTCCAATGTCGATCTAGTTGAGATTTGAACTGGTTTTGCTGGAGACTACACTCTCTGGTACTGGTAGAGAGTGCCAAATGTTTAAGGTCAAACAGTATCAGTACTACGATGATACAAATCCACCAGACAATTTGGTGATCATCATGTGTTGGTGGCAAGAAGTTTTGAAATTAAGAAACGATCTACCCGTATGTGCTCTTGAACATTTAGCAAGAGATAGAAATGAAAACAAAGGGGCAGAAGGATGTGCATTCACACCCTGTTTATTTAGACACTTTACTGAATGAAATATTCTTCTTTATTACACAGCTTTCAAAGCTTTCGGTATAGCCTGGATGCCAGACCCCCAATCTCCAAAATATCTATCCCACGGTCTGGCATTCAGGATGAGCTAGGCCTGGGCTGAGCTGAGTTTCAGCAGGGCCTCTTCATGGGCTGTTTATGATAAAAACCCACTTCATGCAAGAGGTACACAGATGGTCTCTTGAGACTAGACTCCCAAAGAGGAGATCTGATCATGATAATAAGCCCAAGCCCAACAACACCAGAGAGAAGAGACCACAGGCAGTGCTGACAACAGTACATCTGGGATCAATCAGCCACCAGTTTATAGACTTGAAAATATAGCCTCTACCAGGCCCGTCCTATCGTTGGGAAAATAGTAGAAATCGACCAAGGTACTCCGCTATACAGGGTAGTCCGCTATACAGTGAAGCTCAATCGATACTTGAACTTCACTCAAGTTCACTGTATAGCGGACTACCCTGTATATCAGAGTACCTCGGCCGATTTCTACTATTTTCCCAACGATAGGACGGGGCCTGGTAGAGGCTATTGAAAATTGTCCAGTACTGAAGAATAACCAAATTTACCAGTCTGAGAAGTTGGGCAGAGAATTGGTTTTGCTAGCTTAAGTTGACACAACTGTTGATAAATCCTTTGAAATGGTATTATATTTATATTGGACCAATTCTGAGTCATACCAAAGACTTTGTAAAGATGGTACATACTTGTGAAACAGTATGGAAGTTATACACACTTCACTGCCAGTGGACTAGCCCCCTGCTACAGTGATTGCACAACAGTGTGGCCCAGGGCTATGAAACGGAGATGGGCACCGCCCTATACATCAATAATGGTGTGGGAGGATTTAAACAAAAAATTACATATCTACAATTCTTCTTTGGATCCACCGGTCTATAAAGTTTATATATAAGGTCTATATAATATAGTGTGCCCTGATGCTACAATCCTTTTTTGGACAAGGACATACAGTCCTAATGGTTGGATAAGGCAAACATTTCTTAGCTTTAAAGTAAAAGAAGAAGAAAAATCCTTAGCCTCTACCAGGCTCCGTCCGATCGCTCGGAAAATAGTAGTAATCGGCCAAATAGAGTGAATAGTATGCCAGGGGTACAGTGAAGCTCAATAGGGGACTACCTTGTATAGCGGACTACCCCTGACACTCTATTTAATTATTTGGCCTATTTCAACTATTTTCCCAGCGATTGGATGGAGCCTGGTAGAGGCTAAGAAATCCTGGCGATGGTGTTAGAATTGCATAGACCTGTGTCATCCCAGTTAGCTTACATGTACCTCAGTCTGCAAAACAGTCTGAGGAAAATCCATTACGCTTTATCATTAGCTATTTATTAATAGTGTAATGTGGCTTTGTTACGGCTCAAATATTTTTAGCCAAGCACGTTTTGGTTCCAGGGTCACCCCCACTCGTGTTGGGCTCTTTTACATGCAAAGTTTGATGCCCAAAAGCTCCTTTACTACTACAAGGGTGCAGGCTTTATGTACCCCTCCAATGCAGTCTCCTTCGGAATGCTGATATGATACACTGTACTAGCATACTACACCATCTACATGTACCATGTCTACTGTATGGCTCCCATAGTTGCTCCAAGGTCACAGGTTTAAAATCATTGATTTGTTGGCCTCCTTGCTGGCTAACACTAAATCTCTACTAGTAGTATAAGGGTACAGGTGACGCTGTCATATATAAAGGACCATTAGAGAGACGCATATATGCGTGCCATGTGGAAAGCAATATGTCAGACCCTACATTTGCTTGAAGATCAGCTGACACCAACCAAGCTGGTTAGAGCAAATATGGACAGGACTGTACCCAAACTACCATCTGTGTACCCAGAAGTAAGCTGGGGGTAACACATCTTTGCTCATACAGTACAAAGGAAGCAGAAATTTTGTCTCTGCATAACGATGGGCTTTCTTGACCAACTTTGTCAGACAGGAAAGCCATCTGGGAAGGTGTTTCTCCTTTTCACTATAACCTCCTTGTGTGACCACAATGTATTGTTCCTAGCTTCCCCCTTTCATAAAGTTGGTATAGTCCTGGAGGCAAATGGTTTGTCTTCGAATTCTCCCCAGGGAGGCCTGCTCTCAGCTTTTACTGAAACCTGAGTGAGTCACTGAGTGTGAATGCCTGCATTTCATTCTCTGGGCTTGCTCTGGCATGGGAGGAGCTATAGCAGGCTGTGATCTGTTCTTAATGATGTGCTAATTGGTCATCATCTCTGCAACAGTTGAAAGGAATTATTTGCCAGGAAATTATAGAAAGTTAGGTTCTATTGTAGTTGTAGTGGTACCGAAATGAAATGATATGCAGAACTTTCTTGAAAGTTGGAACTGAGTGCAGAATGGTGTAAGTTATCTCAAGTTGGCCCTTCTATGACCACGAAAGAAATGAGACTAATCATGAGGTCACCTTTTTCCCACCACGTTTACAGACAAGAAGAAAACTACTCTCTTCTTAACAATGACAATGACAATGACAATGACAATAACATCACACAGAATGAATGGGACCCAATATTAGTTAGAACTACATGTAAGTGTCCGTGGTTAAGACTAGAGTAGTCACATGTTATACTGTTCATCATTGTCTGTCTGTACTTTCCGTGTTACATGTACTTGCAATTAAGCCTTTGGCCATGCTTTCTCTTTAGTCATCATCATAACAATATACCTATCAACCGCATCATCTAGCCCAAACTCTAGGAACTAACAAGGAAGACACTCGGGCTACCCATCATCTTCCTTGCATATCATAACCAACTAGCTTGAGTGTCATTTTGTTTCAGTTCCAGGCTCTACCCTTCACCAAGCAGTCTGAGATCACTGCCATTCAAGTGTCTGGAATAAATGTATCTGTCCAGATTCTGGCCTAGCATGCTGATTGGTCCCTTCAAAGCTCCACGGGAAGCCTTGTCCTTGTCACTCAGCTTAACGACTTTCTCCACATGGTATCTCTGTAGGGACCACATCTTACTAGGGACCACACTTCTCAGAAATGGCCGAAAGAAATGACCAAAAACATGGAGTTGATTTAATGTCATACATGTACATAGACAATGAAATAGAGTTTTCTTCAGATCTTTGTAAAATCGTCATGATAACACTTTCTATATACCAAAATGCAGGTACTACAGCCTTGTCGGTAAATAAGGTCTTTCTGGGATGGGGTGATCCCTGCTGAGATAGCATATGGAGCTCTGACAGAAGGGACCAATCAGCGTGCTAGAAAAGAATATGAGGGTCTGCATGCCCTTTTTCGTGAAGCGTTACGAGCGATTTTAATTCACCGTTAATCGTTACCGGCCGCCCTGAATTTCCCGTTAAGCGTTATCGGTATATTACTCGTAAAGCGTTACTGGTCGTTTTAATTCCTCGTTAAGCGTTATTTGTCATCCTGAATTCAACGTTAAGCGTTATTAAGTAATTCCTCGTTACGCAGGAAAACTCATTTCATTGGGTCAAGATTTCAAAATTTTCTCCAGGAAGCACACGGCTCCTGCGAAAATATGTCGGTAGGGCATAAAATTTCAAGCTGAAAAACTTATTTTTCACTCTACAAGCAAAGTTTTCGCCTCAGAATTCAGGAAATTAAGCATTTCGCGGTTCAGGATTTTAAGATTTTCCCCGGGTGCATGCCGGGCCTCCGTCGAAAAATATTGTCAGGAGGGCGTCGACCCCCAAAACTCAAAGCTGAAACTCATCTGTATTTTTTCACAAACAGAGATATCATTACCAGTAATATTTGCCCATCGAAATGCAAGGAATAGCGTTTCAGGGTGTCAAGAATTCTCCCCGCGGCCGGGAGCATGTCGCAGCTAGCTCCGGCGAGGTCTGGAGGGCGTGACGCCTCTCAAAAACCTGAAACTCTTCTGTATTTTTTTTTTCAAATAGAGATGTCATAAAACTTAGCTTACTCTTCAGCAAAATCCCCCCCTCAGAATGCGGGAAATAGCATTTCAGAGGGTCAATATTTCAAAATTTTCGTCGCGCCTTCGGCGCTCGTCATCGTGATCGGGAAATTTCATGTCGCCGCCAAATTCAAAGGGTTTGGAGCAGGCTTGCGAGAATGGCATAGCGTAGTAGGTCTCTTGCCATAAGATAAGGACGACTAGTGGCCAAAAAAAAAGTCGTCTTCAGGGGTATCTCATGTTCTAAAAATGCTGAATTTACCGTTAAGCATTATCGACCGGCCTGAATTTACCGTTAAGCGTTATCGGCTGGCCTGAATTTACCGTTAAGCGTTGCCAGGACCCCCCCATGCAGACCCTCGAATATGAATGAACTAGACAACTCGAAATAGGATTTCTCTCAACATCTCTCAGCCAAAATGATGATGATGATCCCTGAGAAGATTGAACAGCAACAAATTTTTGGGTTCTCAGCACTCAGATTAAAGAACAAAATATTGAGGACCATGTTTTAATAGGCCTTCAGAGCACTCAGTTTTATTCAAGCAGTCTTTTTCTGCCTGTCCTCTGCTTCTGATGATGTCTGTCTGCTATATTTTTGTCCCCTTTCAATGTCCACAAATCAAGTAACCGGTGTGGCCAAAACATTAAAAAATGATTATGTTAGCTTTCCTTTTTGGACTGTGTTTGTTTCGTTCAATCAACCACGGCCCCTGGGGAGCCAGGCCTTAATGAATGTCATAGTCCTACAATCATAGGTTCCCCTCCCTTTCAATTAAAAAGCTATTAACAAATCATCTCTGTCAAGTTTTGCTGGACACAACATACAGTAATGGCAGTATCACATGCAGTGCCGTGCACTGACTAACATTTATGTGGCTCCAGATTTAGAACTAAGAAACTTTTAGAATGCCCGATCATTCATTTCATTATCAATGCTTACCCATACTTTATTTGAGTTTATGTTCCTCAATGTCACTGTGTTTGAAGCTGTTTTTCGCTACAACTAACTTTAAAATAGCTATGATACACCCTTGCTGAGAAGTATATATTATAATATTACAATATTGCACCGCACAATCTTTTATTTCTTTTTGAAGTTAAAAAATTTTTCTAGTCATCCTCTAAAACTGTAACAAACAGAGTAACAGAGCAACGTTAACGTTGTATTGTAACATTACACAGTCAAGTTCATTTTAATTCAGACTAGGGATTTTAAGGCTTCACGTTCAAATTTATACAGCCCTACCGTACTAGAAGTTTGATTACATTGTATATTATTTTAGACAACTTCAACCACCCTAACATTGCCACTGACAGAAGTTACCATGACTGTATCTGTATCTGTATAGCCAGCTTCCCAGGCACGCGGCGCGGCAGCAGCTGGTTATATTAAACTTTTGAACATATGACTGCAATCGTTCTTTGAGGCTATGCAGTGAAGGTGCCTAAACTTTATTGCCAGTGGGCAGTTCATTCCATCCTGGTGTTCATTCCACTCCTTCACGAAATGTGGAAGTCCCACAAACACTTGTAAAAGAAAATGACGAAAATAGCCCTGTAGCCTGTGATACGATTCTAAGTCATGTTCGCTGTAGTGTCCGCACTATTTAATTAAAGACAGGTCGCTCTGTTTAAGCCCACAAAGAACTGTTCGACTAAAAAGCATGAGTTGCAAGTGAAAGGAGCTAATCAGGATTGGTTAGCTCCATTTTCCCATCAAAAGTACAAAACTCACACAACAATAAAACCATTCTTATCAATTTTCATATCATACTAATCAATATTAAAGAAAGTTGAAACATAAATTTGAAGATCACATAAAAAAATCTGAAGGTTCTTTTAAACAATCTGAAGGTTCTTTGAAATGATCTGAAGGTTCTTTTAAACAATCTGAAGGTTCTTTGAAACCAATCTCAAAACAATCTGAAGATTCTTGCAAACAATCTGAAGGTTATCTCAAACAATCTGAAGATTTTCCATAAAATCTGAAGATTTTCGGGAAAAATCTGAAGGTTTTTCGATTTTCAACGACGCGTGACGACCCCCGCTGGGGGTCATTATGATCCATTAAGTGGCAAGGAAGTTGTTCACAAAATATCAACTCTGTAAGTATAAGCTGTCAGAGGCTACAAGCATTAGTCCAAAGTGCAATAGAAAGTCCAAAATTAATCTGGAGGGTGTATTGTGATACACTACATGTACTTTATACTTAGACTTTAAGTTATAACTATTCATCACGGAGATTGTGGATACCGGTAATGCATTGTTCTACAGACTTATATGCTACATTCCTGCCATCTCCACTCATCATTTTGTGACCTCATTACCTTCGCAGAGAAGGTTATGCAGAGGGTAGCGTTTGTTTGTGTGTGTGTTTGTGTGTTTGTTTGTAACGTACAGCATAACTTGAGAAAGCTTGGATGGATTGTCTTGATATTTGGTAGGTGGGTAGGACTTGATGAGACATGGAAATGATTAGATTTTGGGCCCCCTAGCGGCTTGTTATGGTACTGCAGCGGAACTTCCTGTTTTGATATCTCGTGTTCTGGACATGCTATGGTCTTGATTTTTGAGTGGTAGATAGCTCTTTGGACAGAGAGCAAGTGGTCTAGGTTTGGGTCTCCTAGCGGCTTTTTTGGAACTGCAGGAGCAGGTTTTGCTTCAGATTTTGAAATGGAATAACTCATGATCAAGAAGGGCCGGATGGATGGTCATGATGTTTGGTAAGTAGATAGCTTGAGTGATGATGTACATGATTAGATACTTTTTATGCAAATCAGTATCTAATTTGCATAATTAATTTTTTTTTAATACCTGACATCTTTACCCTCAGGGGTTGGTTCCAGTGGATTAGGTGTAAGCGTTTCCACTTAATTGAATCTACCTACGTCAGATCAATTAATTAGACTACGACCACTTCAGCCAGCTTTTTTGGTCATACCGCCAACATGTATCTTTACCACCCACCCTCCGGTCCCGTGGATTTAAAAGATAGCGTTTCCGCTCAATTAGATTTACCAAACACAATTGCAATGCTCTCTGTCATGCTTTTGCCAGTGCAGATAATTTCACTGCATAAAAGGGACCAAACAATGACAACAACACATGTCAATGATATGGAAATTACAATTTAATTTGAACCTGTGTGAACACTGTTACACAGATGAACAGTGTGAAGCTAACAATGTCACACTAAATTGCTTTATTGATATAAACACAATGATTTTGTGTTAAAGTTTAGGCCACACCAATTTAATTTCTTGGTTAACAGATTTTTTTTTTAATTCTAGCAACAAAACAAATCATAAAAACAGAAGGCTGGGGTGAAAACTTGCACCTGACCCTGTTCACTCCCTGAAACAGTGTGTACCAAAGTACAGACTTTCCTGAGATTCTGTTTTCATGTTGATTTTGGAATTTAGCAGTTTTTCAAAAAATCTGTTAACCAAGAAATTAAATTGGTGTGGCCTCAGCAAGAAGAATTATTGTCCCAACACATGTCTTTGTGTATCTAGTTGATAAAGTGCTAAGAGTCTGAGGCAAGTTGTAACAGTTGTCTCTTGCGATCAATTGCATTGCTAATGCGTCCCTTCCACGGTAGTGAAGAATTTTCCTGCACAGGATGTACACTTCTATGTCTAGATGAATCTGGAAGGTTGTCTAGTCGCTGGTGGTCCTATCTTCCTGGGTTAGATGCGCAGTTTGATCATTTCTTGGCTGTAGCTGAATAAGACATGAGAAGATTTAGATATCAAACTTTTTAAATTGTTTAACGAATCAGGTTATAATTATTATTATATTAAGGTAAGTAAAGCAGTCATAGAAGCTGTGAAGTTAGGGAACATTGCAAGCTTTAACACCAAACAAGACATTTTTGTAGCAGTGAATCGTATCTATTAGAGTCACATGATCATTCCAGGAGATACAGAGGTTTGGAGATTTCATCGTTTTTTATCTTTTATTAACTTTTCAAACAATGATTGCGTTGCTTATGCTTCACAGGGGTTTTTCTAGAAAAATTAAACAAGAGGGAGCACACACAGGCAAGGGAGCAAATTCTATGTATTTTATGGAAGAATCAATCGCTGAGGGAAGGCTGTATGCTGGATATTATTAGCTAAAATCTGAATTCGACAAGAGGGCCCTGGGCTGAAACAAGAGAGCGCATCGCCCCTATTTCCCGATTAAGATGAACCCCTGCTTCATTCAGACAATGTAGTTCCTAGTGGCACATAGCTATAGGGCAGCAAGTTTCCTTGCTGCTTCTGTAGCAGGGTATATTTTTACAGGAAGGGGTTGTTAGCCCTTCCCCTTTAAGTTTAACCTGTTCAAGGCACTTCCTCAAACACAGGACCCCCACATCCCTTCCGAAAGACAGGTGCAGCCCCAACCGAGATGTCCTGATCCATGATTGACCCCGGGGTCTTCCATGGCCAGTTAGCAACTAATTGGAACCAGGAGCTCAACTATGAGGCTGCTACCAGTTGGAGGTTGGAATCAATGTTGTTACAGTTTTTTGTTCGAGGACACAAAACACTAATCTTTTTAACTTCTGGCGCATTCTGCATTGAAATGTGCGTTTTCTCTGGTGGGTATGACATGAATAAAATACAACTTGGTGTATTAAATATATTCCGCATCACCTGGTACCTCGGGTGATACGGAATACCACGTGTTGTATTCTATATGTACATGATGTGTATATTCGGGAGATGAGAGTACTGAAGGGTGACTACATGCGGTACACCACCAGAATTTTACGGACTGTACGTATATTTTTTCTCACTAGGCGATCACGAGAACGCTTACCCGCTGCCTCCAGTTCTGCCACGCGTTGCTCCAGTGTAACAGCTTCTCTCTCAAGGCCATCGGTCCACTTGAAGTGGTCGCGGAACTGCTCTTCGTGCGTCTTGTACTGTGCGTTGGCTCGAAGCATGACCGCGCAGGAGTCACAGGTCTCGTCCTGGGCCTGACAGACGGTCACGAGAATCGCCGCACACAGAAGGACCGCGAGAAACTTCTTTGCTGCCATCTTGTTCCTTTTTTTTTCTTGCTCTTGTCGTCTCAGCAATCTTCTGAATTCTGACTGGCTTGTCTGGGATATGTGGGAATTAGTGACGCAATGTTGTCTTGTTTTGAGTCAACTGCACGAAACAGAAGGTTACTGCGACATTTACATTTGTACTGCCATTGGTCGGGCAGTTTGCCACTTCAAAGGGTCAGAGTGTGGAGAATCGCTACTTTAATCGGTGATATAGGTTCTTCAGATATTGTATTCTTCTGTATGAAAATGTCAATCTCTTCTTTCCTTAGATCTCTTACAAACTTTTAATTAATAAACAATAAAGATATTAATACACACTGTATGGTTCCCCTGTTTCAGGCTCTTACAACCTTACAGTATGGCCTTTAGGCATGGGATGGTTAGTGCACGTGTATCCATGCAGGTGTAATAATTGATATTTAATCATTGTATAATTATTGTATTGTTGGGAGAAGCCCTCCCGGCGTCTCCCCCAGGTGCAGCTGTAAATTTGTTGTCTGCACAGACAGAGCAGTTGACTGTGAGTCATCAGAACTAGAAGTAGAAGTATAACAGACTATAGTTACGTATGATAATTATATGAAGCTGTTCTCTTGACATATCTACCTATTTTTTGGAGTGGTAGTGGTCAAATTGCAACAAGTACTGTTACAGTAATTCTTGATTTGTTAACAGTAACTTAGTTACAGGTTTGCATAGCAAAACCTTTGTTGGATCCGTTGGCATATGTGGTGGCTGCCATCTTGAATTGTGACATCACAGGGTCGCCATACCATGATTCTATTAGTAGGGGTGTTTTTTGGGGTCGCTAGCGTTCTCTCTATATCTAACAAATCGGCACACAACTATCAGGCATTCAACTCAAATAAAAAGAAAAATTCCACACCAATTCATATTTATAAAAAGATCCCGTAATCGCTAAACTAACATAGCAAACCTGAAGTATATGTAGCACAAACTCTTAGACTAGTTTTAGCTACTTAAACAGTCACTAGTCAACCGCTAAGATTTTATAATCACAAATATTTGATACAGTTATACTCAAAGAAGAAACTCTGTGACACAGACTACATAAACCTCTAGATCTATAATTGTTGCACCTCGCTTTCTTTCATTCTTCAAGAGATATACTGTAATTCTTGTTTCTTTCACTGTAACTTTATGTTCACTGTTTTCACTGTCACCTCTGTATCGTGAGCTTATCATCACAGTGAAAAAGCTGTAGTTGTAATTATTTATGACTCCTTCACACATCCGTTCGGCGAAGTTAAAGTTCAGTGAAAATGTCCATTTTCTTTACACCTTGAAATTTTGCTACCATATCGCATGAAGATAAAGTGAATTACTGTTAGTTCTAGTAACTGTTAGTTCAATGTTAGTTAGTATGGCTGGTGTGTAATTGATTTCATGATGTGCCCTCTTCTTGCTGTAAATTCATTGACTTTCGCAGGGATTTAATTTCGCGGTTACGTGTAAGTGGAAAGAAGGTTTGGGCAGTGGTTTAAGTTAATAATTAAACCACTGTGAACTAGTCAAGACTTACAGTAATGAGACTTACAGTAAATTCATTTATTTTCGCAGGGATTTAATTTCACGGTTACATGTAAGTGGCAAGAAGGTTTGGGCAGTGGTTAAGTTTAATAATTAAACCACTGTGAACTTGTCAAGACTTACAGTAATGAGACTTAAAGTAAATTCATTTATTTTCGTAGGGATTTAATTTCACGGTTACATGTAATAAGTGTAAAGGAGGTTTTGCCAGTGGTTTAAGTTAATGATTAAACCACTGTGAACTTTTCAAGACTTACGGTAATGACACTTATACATAAACACTGCGCATATAGAGCTAGGTGTACAAAGGTTAGGTGTGACAGGTCGTTCAGTGTAACTAAAACATAACCAGCTGCTGCTGTACTGCGTGCCTGCGAAGCTGGTATGTAGAGCTGGGTACCTAAACAAATTTTAGGTACAGGTACAGGTACAGGTACACGGGTTTAGGTACAGGTCCTGACCTGAACCTGAACTACTAAATGTTCAAATAATGGTTGATTTTCTATAAGGACAAAAGCATTGCTGAACTGACAACAACATGATGTTTAATTCTGCCAGACACGAGCCTGTTACCGGTTCTGTACCGATACACAGTTCTACTGGAATTTTATGCTGAAGAGCCGAGTCATACTGGTTAGGCCACACCAATTTAATTTCTTGGTTAACAAATTTTTATTTTCCCCAAAAAAAAAATTTTAGAAAAAAAACAACATGAAAACAGAAAGCTGGCCCAGCCTTCTGTTTTCACGATTTTTGTTGGGGAAAATAAAAATCCGTTAACCAAGAAATTAAATTGGTGTGGCCTTATATACAGATACAAAAGCTGGTGTGTAATACCAATGGGCAGTAACTGTTGTACAGGATATACAGATACACACGGTCATACATTTTGTATGCTGATATGTTATACTCTGAAGGACAGTTATAACTTAATATACCGGCTATACAGATACAAATTACAGAACAATATTTTTACTCAAGCTGTTCTTCATACAATAGCAGCAGTCATAGACAAGTAGTAGGAAAATGTTTGCTTAATGTAAAATGCATCCTTCCTAAAATATTCTGCAGGAAAGGTCACTGAACAGCACAGCCTCTGCCAAGGTCAAACGTGACAGCATTGAACATGAACAGCAGAAGACAGCTGGAACAGACCGCTGGTCCACCAAGACTCCCCAAGCATGCTCAGAAGAAAGAAGACAGCTCTTCAAAGGTAGCTATTTATAGATATAACATCATTTTTAAAGCCATACGTGTACACTGTATAACTTGTTTGTGTTGTACAATTTTGTTTTTTTGTATAATTTATCAAACTTCAGTTTCATTGTCCCAACACGAAAGGAAGTATGGAAACTTTGAATTCGAGATCAGGACAATTCGGCCCTGTAGCAACTCTGCCCAGTCAACTTGGCCCAACACCCTGGTCAACTCGGCTAGAGTTGAAATTAGAGTTTAGGATAGGGTTGAGGTTAGTGTTGTGGTGCTTGGCCCACTTGACAAGGGTGTTGGGCCAAGTTGGTTTGAGTAGCCATGGGCTGAGTTGGGAAATTGAGTGCTGAGACGTCCAACATCCAAAAATTTCTTGTTACTTCATTTAAGACGAATATCTTTGTAACATTTCAGGTGGAAGACAAAGAGATGGCAGCCATCTTGGCTTCCATGGATACCGTAACCGTGGAGGATGCGGAGGCGGGGTCGTTGTCATGGCAACTGACCGACGTAGTGATGCAGATGGAACAGTATGCGTGCACCGGCGCTAAGCTGAAAGAACTTGTGAGAACGACCTATAACAAATCGGTGGAGGACCAGAACTTTGCGAAGGTCGGCGCGAGACTGTGTGGAGAAATGGCCACTCATGAAGTGGATGGGGTTAAACTGAGGAGCGAAGTACTGACTAGATTACAGGTGAGGCTACTTAATGTCAGTGGCGTTCTGTTGGTCTAACGGTTAGCGTGTTTGGCCCAAAACCCAGGGGTCTTGGCTGCCCCTACAGTCTTAAGAAGGCCATGGGACTAACTTTACCTTTATCTTTACTGAATGTCAAAACTTGGGGGCAGGCTAGAACAGAATTCTCTGTCTCATCAAGTAAGATATTGTTTACTTCCTTTTTTCACTAATTATACAGTGAATCTCTATCTATAAAAAGTAAAAAATTTTGTGATTGTTTTCTGGTTTTCTAAAAATACGGCTAATATTTTACAGCTGCTTCCATTTTCAATGATTATCAATCTGTGTTCAACTTAGAAAAACTGATTTCTTCCATGCACAAGCATGATATTGTGAGCAAATTTCAGATAAATCCATACAAGGTAACTTGCAACAAGGAGATTAGAATGTATATTTAACCTCCTTGCTTGCAATAAACAAAACGTCTGAAAATTTTCTACTTACCACCAGACATTCAACATTCGACATTAAAGTCATTCAACACAATTTGGTTTGTTTAACCTGTAGCACTCTGAAATAGCCGTTGGCACCCGATTCCCTACTGGTTACAGAGTTAGGCAGCAGGGAGAAGGTTAATCTCAACCTGTTTACTTTTCCTTCAAGTCTGTACTTCTTGTTGTTTGTTTTCCCTGTAGGAAGACTTTAAGAAAAAGGAGTCCCTCCATGCGAGTGACGGGGCCGTGTTCCTGGGGTTTGTGACACTTCTATGTGAGCTGTTCGGTGTTTTACACATCAACGGGGAGCCAATGAAAGCTCTCGTAGGGCCTGTGTACGACACACTGATGGAGGTAAGGGGTGTGTTAATGTATGATTGACATGTGACTGTATTTATTTATGTCATTGTGTGTTTGTGTGTGTGTGTACATTTATAATATTATGTACAATATGTCTGTTGAACTTCTACATGTATGTGTGTGTGTGGGGGGGGGTATGTTGGTGTGCAGGGGTGTGCTAGGCTAGGTCGTAATGTAGTACTACCGTATTATAGTGAACTCTGCTATACCATATTGTTATGTTGTTTGTTATGTTGTCATTGTCATGATTGTATTGTACTGTAATGTGTTTACTGTAATGTTAGAAGTCCAGGAAGATTAGTGGTTTTTTGCCTTCTAATGGATTTTCTTAATGAACCATAATAAACCATGCAAAGCAAGGACACAAAACAAGAAAGTTGTAAGTGCTTTGCAGTTCTAAAACATGATTTGATTGATCTTCATTTTTCTCCCAGCTTCTCAGTTCAAAGTGTGTATCAAATGACGAGGTGTTGTGCTGTACAATGCAGGTAAGAAATTCGTTTATTTTTTCATAATATTGTTTACATGGATAAAAAAAGGACTTGCACTTGATGAGGAGTTCTGGGGCTCCCCCATCCATGTGCAAGCACGTCTAACCCCCAGATGATGGGGAACAAAAGACGTTAAATTGGATAGAGAGAGAGAGATTGTCCTTAAAAACATTTCGTTTGAGAGGCAAGGAAAACGTATCTTGACTCAAAAGCTTGTAGTCTAAAAATTCTGGCCAAGTACATATTTCTGTATATTAGACAGGAGGTCTTTGCAATGTTTTAAATTTGTACTCAAAATAATACTGTAGCCCCAAAACACATGGCTTTGCAGTGGAAAGGGACACGAAAACTGCAAGGAAGAAACACAGTGAGTGAACCTATATAGGACTTTTCCCCTCGCAGATTCAGTGTGATAAACAATTCTATTGAATAGATTAGACATATCATTGCATGAACTGTTACAATATTGTTATGATAACACTTAATACTCTATAGTACATATTGCAGTTACTGTAACAGTTGTGTCTCATAAATTTTGTGTCTACAGTTGGAACATGTAGGCCAAACCTTGGAGCGTAACGACTCCTCGCGTATGTCTACCCTGATGGGGAAAGTCCGAGACTGCGCTCTGGGCAAAAACACCAGTCCATTTGCTCGCTGCCTCATCATGGAGATTGTGGAACGGCACGCGAACGGCTGGGAACCCCTCCCGCAAGACGTGTCGGAGTACTACAGCAGCACCTTAGAAAAGCTCATGAGCGAAAAGTGACTTAAGATAGTGTAGGGCTGTCTCAAGATTTACGCTTGTTCTCATTTAAATGTACACATTTTGTAACTTCTTTTACCGTTTGAAGTACAACGTTCGTGTCATTAAGATTTGCCACATATAAGGTGCCAAACTGTCGTCTTTATGACAACTTAAAACTTTTCTGGCTTTTAAAGATGACAGTTTGGCAGCTCATATGTGGCATATCTTAATGTCAGGAACGTCTTACTTCAAACTGTAACGGATTTAAATAAGTTACAAAATGTGTACATCTAAATTAGAAGGAGTGTTCAGATTTTTGTCCGTCCCGCTCTTTGTTTGTGTTGTTAATTTTTTTGCTTAATCTGTGATTTTACGAAAATGCATTTTAATCAATTTTATGTCATGAAGTCCTTTTTTTTATGAAAAGGGTGACATTTTTGTCTGTCCCAACTAGCAAATTTCCATCCCAGAACAGTAGGTTGGGTCCTGGGGTCAGCCTTGTTTTAGATCCTTATCATTGCATTATGTAGCCAATGCATTGAACCTCTAACAGAAAGGAAAAAGTATAGATAATATTATGTATACATGTAGATAGGCCTAACACTTTTTGGTAGCTGATTAGTGCAATGGGACTTCACTAAGGCTCAGCCAAGCATATTGGGTCACCCCTATACCTGTTTGGCCTCCGTTGATCAATATTGACCAGATGGTAAAACCCTAACTCACATCAGCCTTACAGCATTGGCTATGGCTAAACTGTAATAAGTGTAGTATTCGAGAATGACAGTCTCTGCCACATACGTCATTGAAAGCTGACTCAGTTCTGTTGCAAAGTTCACCACAATTCTTTTTGATAAGCTGTTGTAGTCTTGATAGATTCAAATGTAGATGCAGATAAAGATGGCATTATTTGTGCAGTATGGCCATGCATTTAATTGGTCTGTATCTGAACTAACTAAAATGTTACATTTCACCTTACAGTAGATACAACTTAAAGGGATAGGATTCTGCTATAACTTACATGTACATCATACTCTACAAAGTTATCAAACACAATATATACAAAGTACAGTACTGTAGTAGGCTATAATGTGACTCAAAACAATGTATAACACAATGCATGTAGAAACATAGTAACAGATGTAAAGCAGATTAAAGTCCTTGAAGCTAGCGCTGTTGAGAAGTCTTCAAAACATTTAACACAATACTGTAAATGCATTTAAATTCTTGTGGTTTTTATTTCGCGGTAGGGAGAAAATGGAGTGTTCGTGGTGGTTTGAAGTTTGCATTTGAAACAATTAGTAGTGCTACTGTATTCGGTAGGCAAAAAGTTTCCCGTGGTTTTAAGTTAGCGTTGAAGAGTTTACTGCAAAAAACGCGAACATAAAACCACCGCGAACATTTCTGCATTTACATTATCATTTGTTCTACAACCCTCTACAAATATGCGTTGCCTACTAGCAGGTTGCACTTGGCTGCTCATTTTATTTTTATATTGTCTAGTTAGGAAATTAATTATTTTTATGAAAATTGTAACTGCCTGTGGAGAATAATGACATTGTGTTACATATATGCATGCAGACAAGAACAACGGCATATAAATAGTGTTAAACACAAAAAATATCACCTAACTAGTATGAGATAATGTGTAGCATATTAGTTTTTAGAATGTCGCTGTGGAAAAAGCCATCTGATTGGACAACAGGCCGTGTTGCTAGGTAACAGCTGCCAGAAGATTGCTTGTTATTTCTTAAATTACAATGTATTAATTTTTTAATTGTTTTGATTAATGTTGCAGTACTTACATTATGATAAGAAGCAATAAAGACTATGTACAGATACAACTGAGCCTACAATCTACCTATTGTTTCTTTTATCACGAAATAAATGTGTTATGTGGGTATCTCACTGGATTGCACCAAAATTGCAAAAGGCATTGCAAAGTAGCACAACTTCGTTGTCAGTTTGTCTCCTGAAATTAGGCGCAATTAGCAAAATGGCGCAAATGGGCACATTATGACTGCCAATCTCTTTTTGTGAAATATCTAAATCAAAGAATGCGACCTCCCATAGATTTATCTTGTAGCTGATTTGGACCCAAAACTCAGAAAATCAATATGACATTCCAGGCGTGGCCATTTTGTTTGTAATGGTTTGAGGTCACTTATTTCACCAGTGCATCACACATCAGTGTGTCTGCAAGGGAAAATTGGCAAAAAGTTGCAAAGTTGGTGCAATTTCCAAGCAGTTTGGCACAGCTCAGTGAGATACTCACTTTACTCACATTTTGTTTCTTGATGGCAATCACTAATTAACTGTGACAGTGGATACCAGGCTAGTAGTTAGTAGTAGTGACTACAACTGAACAGTAATAGCCTGGTATCCATTCAACAAACTGGACCAGGAACTGAATGGATACCAGGCATGCAAGACTTTGTAGTGTTTTCTATGAAGAACTGACATGTAATGTAAACAACACTACTTCCTCTGAGACAATGAAACCCACATGCAGTTCCTAAATACGAATTAATTATGGCAACATGCTGAAAAGTGGTTGTCCATGTCATTGGTATTAGGATTTGTTCACAAGAATAATTTTTTGCGCCAAAATGTTACATAGTGCAGCTTTAAAATAATAGATGACAACATATGTGACAAAAGCATTACACAGCTGCCCAATAAGCTAGAAACCCTGTATTGAAGTGATTTCTCATTCTTTAAACAATTTCTCATAGATTTCGAATTATTTCATGAGTTTATACAGATATTACTTTAACTTGACATTGTCATATTGATTCATTTACAACATTATATAATTCTTTGAGAAAATTTACTCATTGACAAGTAGCCAACACTTCTTGCTTTCTTCAAATGGCCAGCAAATTTCCAACATTGTGACGTTACATATTATGTAGATATCTTGAATTGGAATCCAACATATCATATTCTTTCTTTCTAACCTTGGAATGCAAATGTTTCAAGATTCCATTTACCCTTATCAATTTCCACAGTGTCTCAAACAATTCCACAGTTCCATGACAAAGGGTATGTTGAAAAAAGCTCAGAAACAGCTGAAAACCTTTTTCATGAAAGACATAACGGTGGTCAAACATATGAGTATGAAAATATTTCAGATAGACTTTGAAATGTATATTTTTAATGTAATAATCTTTTGTGCGAATACAGTTTCTTTTAATTGTGCTATTTTCTTTGTTGCACTCTTTTTATTTTGTACCTTCAAAGGGTAATAAAAAAAAATTATGCATGACAACAACATGTGACAAGTTGGCATTACGCCATGTTGATTTTAATATATGGATGACATCCGTGCTCGCATTAATTTTCGCCCGTTTCCCCCAAAAAATAGTACAAAGCAGCTGAAAAATGAACTAAATATATGCCATAAATTGAGAGAAAAAAATATTGGAAAACGGATACTCAGTGTCGTATTTCTTTATTTATTTATTTCTGTATTCTTTTACTAGGGTAGCTCCCTCAGTGGCTTGGAGAATGCCAAAGTCAATTCCAAAGTCAAAGACGTTAAAGAACGAAAAGGAAGGATCTATTTTGAGTATACCATACTCTGTGTGCTAAATCATTAATTTTGTTCAACCTTCCTAACCACTTAAGATTTCATAATAAAAGCAACTTTTTTTTGCCAAACTTTTTATTTATTTGCACGCTTGCATCAATTTTGGGGTTCCCAAAGGATGTCATCTATATAATCAAATCAACATGGCCTTAAGTTACAGCTCCTTAAAACAATGCCGCCTTGAACCCTCCAAGCTGAGTGTTCCTCCCTACGATGGCTGAGAAGTGCGGCTTCTTACTGTCTGTAGATGTCTGCTTGGCAGCTACAGAAGGAGTTCTGTATAGGATAGATGAACAACATTAACACAGAACAACACAAGTTATCATGGAAGCTCATCTGTGTTGGTAGTAACCATAATATAGTGCTAAACGTTCTTCCAACACTAAGGTATTCACAGATCTAATTTTCAATGACCAGTGTTGCCTTCTTCAGGATCAATAATGACCAATCACTGCCGAACGTAAACTCACGAGAGTTACAGACACTTGACTTTATTGACACGTGTCATTACAAATATGTGACGTCAGTAATTGGTCAAACGTGCCAGGAAGTTTATAACACCTACTGTCTCTGTTGAGTGATGGCTGGAGACAAGCATACAATCATTTTGACCAGAAATCAACTGATTGTAATGTGTGCTTACTATACAAGTCATGTATTATGCCATAAACCATGTGTCCATTCTTTTTATCAAGCAATCTAGTTACAGGTAGGTTCAATACAGAGAATGGAGTATCTGGAAACTGAGAAAACTAAAAAAGTGTCTTACTTTGTGATCATGTCTATGAGCTGCTGTGTCGCTTTTGCCTTTTTGTGCCCGGCACCAAACAGGTTAGACTGGATCATGTGAGCCTGTGGAAAAATATGAAATGTTGTCTCAAGCAGTTCTAAAATTCCCTGACTTTTTCAAAGTATTAATTTCAAGCCATTGATCTCTTAATATCATTATATAATGTCCTTGTTTAAAACAATGTTACCCATCCATTATCTTATTACTGAAAACATAGCACTCTATCGAGTAAATACGTGACTGTACAACTGTACATTAACACAGCGTTAAGAATACAAAAGGCAAGACTCTAACTGTACAAGTCGATAATCAATGCAACCAAGAACTTGACAAATTACCAATCAAAAGACTGTTTATCTGTATAATACAACTTGCCAAAGAAAATACAAAACAGCTAAGAATTACAGAAAACACTCCAGGACATTTTCTTCAAGTCCCTTAAGTAGTCATCTACTATATACAGCTGAGTTATCAAGACCTGTCCCATACCATAGATATTTTACTGTACTTAATGTTCTGTGAACAAAGATAACACAAAGCAAATGAGAATGACAGAAAACACTCCAGGATCTGCACCTTTTTGAGGCTCTTGAGCGCCGGCTCCATCTTGCCCTGTGTGAGGCGTATGGTCCCGCTGAGCTGATGCGACTCCGCCACTTCCTCGCTGTACTCCCCAAACGTCTCCATCTTGGGTCGCAGGTTAAACCGAAGGGCCTCCAGGGCTTCCTGTGTGGAAAAGTATTTAGGGATAGATATGAGGGTGTGTAGTGACTCTGACTAACACAAACTCTCACTGTTCAGAGATTCTATAAAATATATATATGGAATACAAAACAGTGTATTTTGTATCAGCCCGCAGGAGGGTCTGGACCGAGGGTGATGCGGAATACACCGTCTTGTATTTTATCTATGTCATACGCACTCGGAAAAACACACATTTTAATGCAAAATGTGCCAGAATTAGAGAGAGTTTTTGTGTCCTTGAAGTTGAACAAAAAATATTGATGCCAATGTCCGAATCAGGACGAGTGGGAGATCAGCTAGAAGCATAATTTAGTTAGGCCACACCAATTTAATTTCTTGGTTAACGGATCTTTATTTTTAATTTTAGCAACAAAAAAATCATTAAAACAGAAGGCTAGGGTGAAAACTTGCACCTGACCATGTTCACTCCCTGATACTGTGGACCAAAGTAAAACATTCCTCTGAGATTCCGTTTTCATGTTGTTTTTCCAATCTAGCATTCTTTTTCTACATTTTTTTAAATTCCGTTAACTAAGAAAATAAATTGGTGTGACCTTAGACTAAAATGTTTGTAGCTGGTAAAACATGACATTCTTTTTTACAAACTTTCAGCCACATCTACTACATGTACATGTACATGTAGTAACTTGATTGAGGCTGTCACAACACTCAATACATGAGAATGAATGAATGAATGAAATATATACTACATGTAGGTCTACTACTTTAAAGCAATGTCTGACTACAAAAGTAGCAATACAAAACACTCGGGGTTGTAAAACTGACCTCCTGTTTCCCCATCCTGACCAGTAGCCTGCTGCGTTCGTCCTGTACCCGTAGCGTCTCCGGGTGGTGTGGTCCGTACGTCACCTGGTAGATACCCAGACACTCCTCCAGATAGGTCTCCGCTGAGGCTACAGATCATAACACAACAACAACATCAGAACAGTCCTTATGAAACTGCTGAGATCTAAGGATAACGGGCTTCAGAAAAAATGATTTTGAAAAGATTTACCGACTTCTTAGTGGCAAATATGTAGATGTTGGCACATTGGCACACCAAATTTGTGTGTGTTTTTTGGTATCAGTAATTAGGATGTTAAGTTTTATTCTAAACTTCTACTTTGTATTATGTTTACGAATTCTTGCCATACTTTGTACCATGTACAATTGTCGTGCAATAAAGTTCTTCTTTGACAGATTAAGTCAAAGAGGCTGGGAGGGCATCACTCCACAGTCATGCATGTAAAGTGCCTTTCCCAAGGGCACAAAGTCGGGCATAGCGAACATCGAATCCGGAACCTATTGGTTCTGAGCCCGACGATCTAACAGTTATGCCACACCAACACCACTTAAGAAAAATGCAGCCCTCATCACGTGAAGCCCACCAAACTACATGTATGACACACATGTCTTATATAATAACAATAGATGTCGTGAAAAATCATTTCTGGCACTAGCCTGGGAGTGTAGATCTACAATGATGCAGAATTTGTCTTTCTACCAAATGAATTTGAAAAATTTCATTGCCTCTTTGGCATTGCAAAACACTCTTTTTCATTGTTCAGTGCAACTTCTGTAGCTTTATACATGTAATACAATTAAGCAAAAACAAGAGAAAAGATATTTCACAGTACCTTCTCCTTCTGCGATGTTGGAGGCTGAATACGCCATGGCGAGAGCGTACGCCGTCCTACCGATCTCCACGCTCCCCGACTCGTAGCTCACCCCGGAGATAGAGTGGGCCTGGAGGAAGTACTCCACAGCTCTGTCGTGGTCAGTGTCATCTCCCTTACTCTGCTCTATCTGTGTGGTCTGGTTAAGGCTACATGTACATGTACATGTCCCAGGGTTCGAAATTCATATTTGGGAATAGGTGCACTGGTGCACCCAACTCAAAAGATTGGGTGCACAGAAAGAATTTTGGGTGCACCAGATAAAATAAAGTTGAATGTTCTTCAGAAAATAATTACAAAGTTTAACGCTGCTCCCTTTCTTAAGAACTTAAGAACAATCTGTAATTCTATAGCTAACTTCAGAATTTCAAACAAATAATACATTAAATTAAGTACAGCAAAAAGTTATCATGCTGTTTTTTATACTTACATTTCAAGAATATTTTGTATACTGGTGTACAATAGTACCTTAACCCTATAGGCTACAAAAATATATAGGTGCACCAGTGCACCCACAGTCAAAAATTAGGTGCACAGCTCCAATTTTGGGTGCACTGCAGCTGGGTGCACATGCACTCACTATTTCGAGCTCTGTGTCCAAAATATTAATTCACTAATAAGTCTTCTAGTAAAACACAAAATGCCAAAGGCTGTTGAGTCTGCCCAGACTGTCTCTCGAAAAATGACCAGACTTATAATGCGTGATATACAAAATGACTACTAAGGCCACACCAGTTTAATTTCTTGGTTAACAGATTTTTACAAATAAACTTTAGCACAAGGACATCATTAAAACAGAAGGCTGGGGGCAAAACTTGCACCTGACCCTGTTCACTCCCTGAAACTGTGTGCACCAAAGTACAAAGAACTTTCCTCTGGGATTCTGTTTTCATGTTGATTTTCCAATCTAACAGTTTTGTTTTAAATTCAGAAAAGAACAAGAAATATTCATGTTCACTAGCAAGTAACAGAGTTGTCAAACCAGGCAATGTGGTGTTCAAAAATTCAACTTTTCCTAGAACTATGATAATTGTAGAGTGGAACTCAATGCCACCAAGTAGTGTAGGAGCATCCTCACTATAGATAGTTTTAAACATTACTTTTAGCTACAAAATTAGATGTGCAACAGTTAGGTGTGACAGGTCGTTCAGTGTAATATAACCAGCTGCCACTGTGCCATGCTCTCATGTTCATCCTACTGACGCTGAAGAAGAGTGATGGATGTCACTTGAGACGTCTGGACGTAATCTTCATATCTTATCCAGCTGTACAGACTGAGATTGAATTGTCTTTAAACACAAGACTTAAGACAAAAGGATACCCTTCCCAGGTCCTGGTACACAGGTATAAGTTGCACACTGTCTTCTCCATGGTTCTCTTTGATCAAGTCCTCGGCCTAGACAGACAATTTAGTCCGAGTTACATGTAGTTCACACTTCAAAACAAATGTCCTTTATATCTATTGCATTAGCTTCATTTTGACTGTGTTTTGTACTCAACTGGAGGTTGTAAGCTTAACGTAGACAATAACACATAGTGTACATGTGCATATTTCTAACAATTTGAAGATTATATTATGGAAATAATGTGTCAAACTTTCATTATTTCAATTAGCGCCAGATGAACCTTCATAAGAATGATATTTCATTACCTTTTCCATAAATCTTGCGGCTTTTGATGGATTCTTGTCAGCAAGATATAGCCTAGATGGACAAAATGTTTAACGTTACAATCATTGAATATCAAAAAATACATTACAAATTGTAGAAAAACACTGCCTTGTCAGTGTACTTAACAAGCTACCACCGTGACAGTGACTGTGACTACTGCAGTATATTACAGCCTGATAGGGGGTGCTGCATTACAGTGTGTTTTCTTATTCTGTTATTGTTAACATCTATTAATATAAAACAAACGAATCAATAAACTTACTTTCCCTGGGCGATGGCAACCCTTGTCTCCAGGTCCGTCTGTTCCAGACTGTTGAGTCCCGGCACCTTAAGTCTCTCCTCGCACACCTTAGATGCTCTGTTTAAGGAGTGCTCTGCCTCACGAAATCTTACACTCCAGTTAAAGGAACAGGTGGAAAAAATCTTAAGAAAATGCGTAAATCTTGTCCTCTCATGCTCAACATTAGAATTAGAATAACCTAATACTAATTCACATACATGTACATGGAATCTACACAGTATTGTGTGAAAACAATTTCAATGAAAAAAAATAGATAAAAAAATGACTTCAAATATGATACAAATGTACTTCAATCTACACTCCATTTGTACAATAAATACAGCGCACAAAAGGCATAGTATTACATGTAAGTATTCATATCCTTCACTAATAAAATTGATGATTGTAAGTTTTCTGCCCTCTTTATTACTAGTACATACATATACATGGTTCATGGTCTCCTAGCCCTTTAGATTGTAGTCTGTTACTACATGTATAATGGTTGGGAAAAAAGGTACAGGTAGACACATATAGCCACAGGGGCAGTGGGCTGCTAATCCACAGTGTAGCATTGAAAGACAGAGCCAAAGCCAATCCCTCTCCTTCCTCTGACCGAAATCAAATACTTTGAATTTACACTTGGTGGAGTGACAAAAGTAAAGTGCCTTCCCAAGGATACAACGTCTAGTCACAAATACCAGAAATCAAACACGTATTACCGGTACGTAAAAATCTCTCAATCTCATGTCCACTAGTGCTAGCCAAGACACCCGGGCATTTGATGCCACAGAAGTACATGCAGGTACATACTAAGTAAAGGATACTTTTTCTGTGATGTAAGTGCCCTCCCCAGGATCAGGTGCATGTTGACGAGGACCTCCAGGATCCTTGCCTTGGTGTCGCTGGAGTGGGAGGTGTGGACCCCTCCCAGCAGGATGGAACGGGACATTTCTGCGTGCTGCTGGGCCTGGGGAGCCAATCCTGCGACAGGAATCAGAAAGTTTAGGATGAGAGGAGGCAGGCTATTTGCTAGTTGGGCATCAGGGCATCTTCTGGACGCCCTACACTAAGAAAACAGAAATTAGATGCCCTCCTTTTGCAGGGGACACCCAGAGGATGCCCTGTTTCGCTGGTTAACATGGTTTGTCTGCTCGAAATAAATCTTTTTTTTGGTTACATGTACAACTGCACAATCTACATGCAAAATACTATATACCGGTAGTCTGGGTGAGTTTTACAGTAGAAACAAAAGCTCTCAGACAGTATGGTATTACAACAAAAGTGAATGTTCATCAACAGGAGTTGTTTTCCCCCTATAGTTAGTAGCTTTTCAACAAATTTTATCAACCCTACATAATATACAGAAAGGGGAATTGACTTTCTGCTAGACCTTGTAGTTAACGTTGTAGATGACAGTTTTGACAAAATAAAAACCTTTTGAATTCGGTAGATGACTGCCACCAGTGGTGGTCAAATCTACATGGCCAAGGCACATAGGTGGCACATAGTTGCCACAGAATGTACCTCTGAGTTCCAGATAGCCTGCTGCCAAGTTGGTGTGTGCCTCTGCCAGTCTCCAGTCACCATCTCCATACACTACCCTGGATAAGGCTGTGCATCTCACTAACTCTGCTATACACTCATCTACCTGAAATAAATATAACAGTTACTACAGTCACCATCTCCATATACTATACCCTGGACAGGGCTGTACACCTCACTAACTCTGCTATACACTCATCTACCTGTAATAAACATAATAAAATCACCATTAACCTTCTCCCTGCTGCCTAACACTGTAACCAATAGAGAATGGGGTGCCAAATGGCTACTCTGTACTTAAGTACTAGTGTGCTATAGGTCAACAGTGTCTGAGTAGCAGACAAGATTACTGTAACAGTTACACGAACATAAAACAGACAAGAACTATAGTGCAAGGTGTATGAAATACAAGACTGTTATGTACCCATGCAACCCATCCTCTTACATGAGTTGATGCAATAAAACATGTGACAAAACGTTCCAGATATAGGGAATTCTACTATGCTAAATATACCCAAATGACGGACTAATGAAATGTTGATGGAGACTTGACTTTTGGGTATATTTAGCATAGTAAAGTAGGATTCCCGAACATATCTTTTAGTTTCCTTTAACACACAAAGAAAAGAAAACAAAACACACAGAAACAGACAAAAAACAAACACACACACACACACACACACAGAAATACATACACACACAAAAACAAACTCATACCAACGCACACTCACAAACACTCACAAACACAATGTACCTTTTTGTCACTCCTGTACTTCTTGGCTTTCTTTTCAGCCTTCCTCAGCAGCTCTGCTGGTGGCGTCATGTCTACTCCGTTTACCAGACGCTTCTTCTTGCGCCTGGTTTTGCGCCGGGTGCTTGGCGGTCTCTCGGAGTCGACTTCTGACTGCCCTGTCTCCGTTTCCTCCTCACTAGAGATTTAACAACAAGTCAGTGACGGCCCTCCGACACTCTTACTGTAGAGTGCGGCCGTAGTACAGGGGTACATTTGCATGGAATGATTTGCCTGCTACACTGTAACAGTTACAGTGGTTACTTTCAAGAAGCTATACTAAAACTTCATTGCTGACCTCCAGACCCGGCCTGCCATATCGACTTTGAATTACGATTTATGACTATGATTGACGCTCGGTTTATTAGTTTATATTACTGTAAATCACTTTAATTTAGCGGCAAGAAAATATAGCGGTTGGGGGGAAATGGAGTAGGTCACAGGACTTAATTTGACCGTGGGAACAAACATTACTGTCTCAAATATTAGTGATCAAATATTAGTGATGATGAAATTTTAGCAGTTGACTATAGTGACTGTTAATTAGCTAAAATTAATTTACAGTTAACAAACCAAGAATTACAGTATTCTGTTTATGTTACGTTGTTTTGTTCAGGGCACGCCTGTAAAGCACTGAGGTGCCTACCCTGTATAAAGAAAATACATGAATAAACTGTTCAAAACTGTCTACTAGTACATTTGCCTGATGCAAGGGACTAGAAGAAAATAGTCACAGGAGACAAATGGCTGATATAGACAAGATACTCACTAGTAATGATCATCTGATGTTTCCAGTCTCATGTGGGCAACGGGAAAATAATCTAAGGTTAGCATAAATTTAGCATAGCAGGCCTTCCTGAATTTACCGTAAAACATAGCCAACCTTCCTGAGTTCAGCATAAAGTTGTTGTTGTTTTTTAACTTTTTGTTCTAACTTGCTTTCACGTTGTAAAGCATTATCTTGATCCCTCGTACAGAAACCCCATGCAGAGCCTCCTAAAAGGGCTTTCAGTGTTACCTTGGTGAGTCCCTGACAGTTGATTGGTCGTCTCCATGTTGTGAGGGTGAGGGAGGGGGTTCTGCTGTAGGGATGTCCACTATGGGAATAACAGGTGCAGGTGTCACCACGACAGGTGGTTCCTCTGGCTCGGGATCACTCATCGGAAAATCATCGAAATCCGCCATGGCTGTCTGATTCTGTGGGGAATACAGTACTAGTCAGTGTCATTTTTAGCGCTTTGCAATTTTATGGGACAGCCCTATATTCCGACACTCCTTCATTCCAACACCCATATGTTGGGGTTAAGGGACCATTCCACTTCAGAAGCCGATATCATAATTCATCAAAGACTAAATTGTTATGCTTAAATCCAGATAGTTTTGTCAAATTTACCATAAGTTGAAGTCTGAATGCAGGGCAAACACTATAGCGATAAAGTTCTTGAGGACCCTTCCAACAATGCTAGAGTTCAATGTTTCTTACAAAAGTGCCAAAATCTCTGTATTCTAAGACGTGATAGTCTTCAAACTTTTTGCATGATAACCTCCCAGAATGTGTGATAGTCACTCGACTGCTCTTTATAAGTTTATCGTATCTACCACAAAAAGTTTTGCCCCCAGTTGGCCATGCAAGTACGTAGAAGCGGGTCTACACGTATATAGCCCGGGTATCTATCTACATGGGTTTAGAAAAAAAAAAATTGTAGAAAAGACATCTGAGGTGAATTAGCCAAAAGTCAGGTGCAGTTGTATCCCAAAGAATACAATCTATCAGAAAATAATATCTGCTTCTGGAGTGGAATGCCCTTTTATGTTTAATGTTAGGGGTTGTTGGAACATAAATGATGGAACATACTAATAGTGGTGTAACTCAATTTCATGCCAAATACAAGCAATAGCTGGTAGGCAAAATGAAGTAAGCAAATTAGATTACTTTCAAATTAACAAAATTACATAAGAATCTGATAAATGACAGAATAACAATTAACATTGATAAATAATTTCACTTCCCTTCTTATCGTTAACGTTATAACGTTAACGTTAATTTGATCCGCCACTTGTTTGAAGTTTTCAAATTTTGATGTCTTTGAAACAAAAGCAGCTAAGTAGCGTTTATAAAACTCAAATATCTAATATCATAATTCTATCCAAGCAAGATATCATTTCAAAGACAACGCAAAATCTATTCAATCACATCATGTAAATGTGTTGGCGTAATTGACCAGCAAAATATCAAAATAGCAACCGCCCCCCTCCCCCGAAAAAAACATTTCCCCGCAAATAAAAACAACAACACGGCTATATTAATACGACAAAACTCATCATCCCAAAATAGTCTCACCACACCTTACCTTGAGTCTATACCGTCCAACCGCAAAATTTGAGCTCCAAACGGCTTTTTAAAACGATTTGTAGAAAATTTAATCCATCTGTGTCTTTCTGGAGCGTCCAAACATCAACTATGACAACTGCACGTCTCGTCACCAGGGTACTCTGCATTACAACACATAGTTAACAAATATCAACTTTCAACTTTGCACTTTGACATGTAGTCTCTTGTCCAGGGCAGCTCATCATTAAGGACCGTCCATTACTAGTTTTACTGAGGTTGTAAATCTATGATTTCTGTGGATTTAGAAGCATTCATTAATACTAACTTATAGATCTAAAGTTAGATAAATTGTAATTTCAAAACTTATCCAAAATTGTGTTTATTATTTCTTTGCTCGACACAAATTTTAGCATATTTTTTATCATCCACTCTATTAGTGTTTATGTACTTTCCCTTAAAGAAAAAAATGGCGGGATCGCATGTCCATAGCAGCTGAACCGTGTTTTTCCTCAAATTTACCAAAAAGCAAACGACATTTCCGAATGGAAAGTAGATAGCGAAGATTCTATATTGTCAGCGGCAGCTGTGGTAGAAAAACTGCGTCAGTGGCATGTGAGTATAAAGTATTATATTGTAAATTGTATTATTTTTCACCGGTTGCGTGATATTTGATATGGGGACGGCGTTTTTCAAAGTACGTTTTGATGAGTATTTTTATTTTCTTCTAAGATCTTTTAAAGTGGAGTATACAGGCAGCTTGCCTTGGGTTTTTTTAGGATACATTCAGCCCTATGTTACTGTGTTATGTGTACAAATTATAGCTTCTCTGTATCCTAGGTAACTATGCAGTTGCTGAAGACTTTTAATAGCTGGTTGTAAATTATAAATCACATACATGTGTGTGACCTTCATAATCAGTCTTGATTTCCGGAGGCGAGAGATACTGTAAATGCTGAAATTTTTGCACTGCCATGGACTTAAAACCACACTCCATTTTCGCCTTAGCGCGAAATGAAAACCACGCAAACTTAAAGGATGAAACAACTGTTTAATGAAAAATCAAGTCACGACTACTGTTAATGCAGAAATTATGTTCGCGGTGGTTTAATGTTCGAGGTTTTCATGGCGGACTCTTCGCCTCGAACTTAAAACCAATGCCAACAGTTTTACCAATTATCTAATGCTTTATCTATTTAGCACTAGGTACCGTACAAACATGGTATGTACAGTATTATGAGGCACCTATTATGATGAATGCGTATGATTACTAACATTACTAATATTACTAACAATTGAACAAGAATCAAGAATACACTAAAATTAGGAATCATTATTTACTGACTAAACTAAAAAAATGATGCAATAGAGCGGTGCGGAAAATGGCGACATTTGTTGCCACAATATTTTGTTTACAGACCTTTGTCCAGGGCATGATCTGCACAATACATGCAGTACTGTACTGTAGTATTCCGATTTATTACATACATGACGATC
Organism: Branchiostoma lanceolatum; assembly: GCA_035149815.1. Lineage (NCBI taxonomy): Eukaryota > Metazoa > Chordata > Leptocardii > Amphioxiformes > Branchiostomatidae > Branchiostoma > Branchiostoma lanceolatum. Next base: position 5,251,456 of record CM068874.1, on the reverse strand, counting down.
TACATCATAGCAAAACCGAAAACACAACCATCTGGTGAAGGTAACCAATTACAAGAAATACAAAGTAAGAGATTCAAATTGTAGTAGCCATCCCATTTTATCCTATAGTGTAATATGACCCCATGTTTTGAAATTTGATATCCTCCAAGCTTTAGAGTTCCCCAATGATAAGGCATGGTATGTCCTGCTAGCAGCTACATATATAGTTAAATATAGATCCTAGCAGGACACATTCTAAGCCCATACTTCAACTGCCTGCCAAGTTGCTGTGGCAAAGAAAGGAGGTTGTTTCCGACCAACTTAAGGGGCACATTTATATCTTTCTATTTTCCTTAAAGTAAGTACTAAATATTTTGTTTATGGTCATCAAAGTTCTGTATTTCTGTAAAATGCTAAGAAATAGATCTAGATTTGACCCAAATAATTTTATTAAGAGAGGTTGAAAGTTTAAGGTGACATTTAAGTTGGAGTAATATTTCTGCTATTAACAGCATGCATACATGTATGCCGAAAGGGGGTGCAGTCCATGTACATAGGTACAGCTATAATTAACATACTGTATAAGCGTATATTCATGACTTTATATCACCCACAAATCATGATACCATTGCATGTATACTCGTTACAGGAAAGACCCTGTCGTGGTAAAAATAGCCGAAGTGATGAATTGATATGACAAGTTTGCGTATATGGTAATGCAATCTCCGTCACAGAGTGAGAGAGATGGAAAAGCAGAAAGAGTATTGGCGTTCCTGGTGGGATAACTTCAAAAAGTGGGATTTCTTTCCGCTGTTTTTGTTTCTTTTCTCTCTCAAGAGTTGGTCTTTTTTGTATCCTAATAGCTGTGTGGTTGCTATTTCTAATGCCTATATCTAATTTCTGCTTCTGTGTGATTTTCCACTGTCCTGTTTTGATTAGAAGGTCGTGTAAGGTCATAGATTCTTCAGCGAAGTAGGGTAGGTTATTTTTGTGGTGGTTGTTTAATTTTGTTTAACCTTCAAAGGCTTTGGTATCAATTGCAGATCTAGATGGAGTGTGATCTAATCAAGGAGTTGTTTTGCTGTGAAAACAGTGATGTCTGCTGTGGTTGTGTATTGTTTGCAGTGCTAAATACCATAACCAGAATTAATATTGTGGTGTCAGACACTTATATACTTAAATATTTGTGCCATCGAAGCTATCAATATTTAACGTTTTTCCCATGACCTGATCATCTGAACAGAGAAACAAATTTAAGGAACAAGAAGTCATGTTAGGTGTCCTTAAAGTTAATTTTTTTTCATTTATCGCACTACTGGTGTTTTGTGATGGCCTGTGTTTTAAGTGATGTTGTATAATGGCTGTCTCCCCCTATATATGTCCTGCCATATTAAGGAGCAGGTTTTTGTCTCTCAAAAGTTGTTCCTCTCTTTCAAATGGTTGTGTTATGTGCCTTGTAACATGCTATGCAAAGCTGCAATATACTTATATAGGGAAAAAAAAGTATCAATTTTCAAAGTTGAAAATAGAACCGATTTCGATGGTAAGAAAACATCTCTACCTCTAGCATCTCGCTTGACAACAAGAACTTAGAAGTAAATTGTATGTACGGCACTTTGAGACAAGAAAAATAGAACAAGTTTTGTACATAAGTTAATGTGGAATAATACTGATTCCAAGCTTCAAAATCAAATATAGATAAAGACATTTCATTGAACATGTATATTATTTTACAGGTCATCCACAATAGGTCAAACAGCCAGTAACGCCGGGCCGACCAATGGCCCAGAAAGCAGTAGCGCACCCAAAGGCCCCCAACCTATGTCGCCATCTGGCCCACAGATGGCGTTCTTCGGACCATCGTCGGCGCCCACTAGCGCCGCCAGTTTGCCCACGCCCGGCAGCGAGGTGGGCTCCTCCCAGGAGAATGAAAGCACGGGGAACGAGAGCGACGGGAGCCGCGCCGGCTTCTTTATCGGAGACGACGAGGTTGACGATGCAGACGCCAGATTTAGCCGATCAGATAGTGAAGTGAGTACGCTGAAGACTTTTAGTTAACTAAGACTTTTAGCGGTCAAACATCGATGTCCTTGCCAAAAATGAAATAGATAATTGTATTGGTAAGCAGTAATACAAGATCTTTTTGCATTACCGCAGGCCTCGAAATTAACTTTTTCCCCTACTGTCCCAACATTGTCCCAAAAGTGGATTTCAACTGTCCCGAAAGTGTCCTGAAGTGTCCCAACCAGGGCCAAAGATATGAACTTAGTGTCGGGTCTGCATTCAGTTCCAGAGGTTCATGTTCAGGTTTGGACCCATACTCAAGTCAGGACCTGAGCCGAAGTCAATCTGTGTTAGAATATTTTTTTAAGTTATATACAAAATTGTGTATTGTTAAATAGAAAATTGCATGAAATTTGAAAAATATAATACATACAAAGGTATATACACTCAGTAGTAAACACAAGTTTCAGCAAAGTTAACAACCAGAAATATTGTTAACAACCTGAAATAATGTATTTTAATAGGTTATAAAAGAAAAAGCATAATTCTGCAGAGTTTAAAGACTTCATTGATGCGGTGGCTCTTGGGGAGGTAGAATAAATCCTAAAATGTTTGATTTCTAATCTTGCAGGGCAAACCTTAATCAAGTAAATGAGGTGTGACCATCCCTCTGCTGACCCCCTGTCAGGGGAGCAGACATGTGCCACAGCCTAGCTGGGACAGGCTTTCCTTTCACTATGCTGAGTGATAAATGATGATTGATTTTGAGAAGACTAGTACCACACCAAAAACAATGGGTGGGACCAGTATACAGTTTCACAAGGGAGGAGCACAGTGGCACTCAGGAGCCCTGATTGTCCCAAATATGTCCCAAATTGATTATTGAGTTGTCCCAGGTCAAATTTTGGTGGCCCCGGGACATAGGGACATAGTTAACTTCGAGCCCTGATTACCGATTATAGAGTAGATTTTAGAGGCAATGGAAGGCACTGCAAGAGCTCTAATTTTTGTGTGTACTGTGTATCATGTCTTTTTGTTCAGGTCTCATGTAGTGTACAGTAGTATGCTTTATTAGTGTATGATATTGTATGGCCTTAGTTGGTCAATTTTGACCATGGTTAAAGCCTAGCTTTACTAGTAGCATCAACATAAACCATGGTTATGTCATCATCATCATATTTCTTACTGTTAAAAGATTCAAAGCTCATACAAAGTTCCAGTATTCTCTATAATACATCATTGCAGCTAAGTTTCTTCTATGTGAAGTATGGGTGGCCTCTTCTCCTTTTGGCGTATGTCGACCAATTTCATACATTACAGTTTTGTGGCTGATTTACCACAACAAAATGCTAGTTTGTACATGAATATACAAAACTCCTCTGTTATTATTGCATTTCAATCTCAGCTTACCCACTACTGTAAATGCAGAAATGTTCGCAGTGGTTATATTTTCGCATGCGGTGAACTCTTCAGCGCGAACTTAAAGTCACTCCAAAATCTATTACTGTAGCGCTACTAATATTTCAAAAGCAAACTTAAAACCACCGCAAACACTCCATTTTCTCCCTACCTTGAAATAAAAACCACACGAACTTGAATGCATTTACAGTATTTTCCCAGGAGACCTAACCGTTTTGTTCTCTATCAGTAGTCGCAGGATTCAGACTATGAGCCTGATCGCCCCATCGTTGTTGGAATCTGTTCCATGGCCAAGAAGGCCCAGTCTAAACCCATGAAGGAGATCTGCGTGAGGTTTTCTTTGTGTAAGGCGTCCAGAAGACGCCCTGACGCCTCGCTAGCTAATAGCTTGTTGTTCTACCATATTCTTTCCTCTCAGCAGTCTCAGGACTCTGATTACGAGCCCGACCGTCCCATCGTTGTTGGAATCTGTTCCATGGCCAAGAAGGCCCAGTCTAAACCCATGAAGGAGATCTGTGTGAGGTTTTCTTTGTGTAAGGTGTCCCGAAGACGCCCTGACACCTCGCTAGCTAATAGCTTGTTGTTCTAACCATATTCTTTCCTCTCAGCAGTCGCAGGATTCTGACTACGAGCCTGACCGCCCCATCGTTGTTGGAATCTGTTCCATGGCCAAGAAGACCCAGTCTAAACCCATGAAGGAGATCTGTGTGAGGTTTTCTTTGTGTAAGGCGTCCAGAAGACGCCCTGACGCCTCGCTAGCTAATAGCTTGTTGTTCTAACCATATTCTTTCCTCCCAGCAGTCGCAGGATTCAGACTACGAGCCTGATCGTCCCATCGTTGTTGGAATCTGTTCCATGGCCAAGAAGGCCCAGTCCAAACCCATGAAGGAGATCTGCATGAGGTTTTCTTTGTGTAAGGCGTCCAGAAGACGCCCTGACGCCTCGCTAGCTAATAGCTTGTTGTTCTAACCATATACTTTCCTCTCAGCAGTCGCAGGATTCAGACTATGAGCCTGATCGTCCCATCGTTGTTGGAATCTGTTCCATGGCCAAGAAGGCCCAGTCCAAACCCATGAAGGAGATCTGCATGAAGTTTTCTTTGTGTAAGACGTCCAGAAGACGCCCTGACGCCTCGCTAGCTAATAGCTTGTTGTTCTAACCATATTCTTTCCTCCCAGCAGTCGCAGGACTCAGACTATGAGCCTGACCGCCCCATCGTTGTTGGAATCTGTTCCATGGCCAAGAAGGCCCAGTCCAAACCCATGAAAGAGATCTGCGCTCGGCTGGAGAAGTTTAAGTTCCTCAAGGTGCTGGTGTTCGAGGAGACGGTCATCCTCAACAAGCCCGTGGAGGAATGGCCGCTGTGCGACTGTATCATCTCATTTTATTCCAAAGGTACAACTGTAAATGCCTTTGAATTTGATTTCGCAGTAAGGAGGAAATGCAGTGTACGCTGTGATTGTAAGTCTAAGGTAGCTTTATATATAGAATACAACACGGTGTATTCCGTATCATCCACGGCCTGGGACCCATACATCGTGTTGTATTAAATATTTAAGTCATACCCATCCCAGAAAAATACACATTTCAATGCAAAATGCCCCAGAAGTTGAGAAAATTGGGGATGTCTGATACTATGATGTTCAGGGTTTGAAATACTGGGTGCATGTGCATTTTTGTGCACCCAAAATTGGAGCTGTGCACCTAATTTTTGACTGTGGGTGCACCAGTGTACCTACAGTAGATATTTTTTTTAGGCTATAGGGTATATTTCTTTAAATGTAAGTATCAGAAAAAGCAATAAAAACTTTGTTGTACTTTGTGTAAAATTTTAAAGTTAGCTATAAAATTGCCGATGCAATTTATAGGTGTTAAGAAAGGCAGTAGGGCTCGTAAATACATCTTGCTAACATTGTACTTTATTTTATGTTGTGCACCCAAATTCTTTCTGTGCAACTATTCCCAAAAATGAATTTTGAGCCCTGTTTTTTTGTATCTTTTAACATTCTTAGGCTTCCCATTGGACAAGGCTGTTAAGTACGCCCGGCTAAGAAAGCCATATCTGGTCAACAACCTGGACATGCAGTACCTTATCCAGGACCGGAGAGAGGTGTACCGGATACTACAGGAACAGGGGATAGAGCTGCCCAGATATGCAGTCTTCAACAGGGACAGGGACAGGGATACTGAAGGTATCATGTCTTGACATATTGTTACATTTAAACCTAAGGCGATGCTACTATATTGTAACATTTAGAATCAAGGAGGTGCTACCATATTGTAACATCTACGCGTAAGACGCGTGTCATCGATGTCATGTACAATGATCTTTTTCTGTTGTTGGGATGAAGCTGATAAGAAATAAACTCTTCTGATAGCGACAATGAATTGAGAAACTACTGAAATAAGCATTATTGTTAGACATCACTCTTTAAAGAGGACTTAACCCTAGAAGCCAGTGTCATTTCCTAAAAGACAAAATTTCTATGGATACAAAATTAACCAAATTTGTACAATTTCATCACAGATGAACAAATATAAATGAACCATTTATATTCTAGTAACTGAGTTGTACCCCTTCCTCGTATCCACAGTTCTAGGGAAGAAGAAAATTAAAGCAATGGAAGTTGTATAATGCAACTGCTGCCTTGTCCAAGTTCAGTGTCAACCTGCCAATACAATTTTGTTTTTGGATTCAGAAAAATATAATTTGCAGACCCAGAACACTCTCCCCTTGAGTTTAGTCTCTCTTTGAATGATTGAAAACTACAGTACTTGTGCAACACACAAATATTTGTGTTTGTTTTTACAGAGTCAGCACTAGTGGAAGGGGAGGACCAAGTAGAAGTAGACAGTGTGGTTTTCTAGAAATGTTAAACTCTACTTAACATTACAAACTACAGCACTCGAGCAACACACAAATGTATGTGACTGTTTATTTTCCCAGAGTCAGCACTAGTGGAAGGGGAGGACCAAGTAGAAGTAGACAATGTGGTTTTCTAGAAATGTTAGACCCTACTTCTAAACATTACAAACTACAGCATGCGAGCAACACATTAATGTTTGTGTGTATTTTTACACAGTCGGCACTAGTGGAAGGGGAGGACCAAGTAGAAGTAGACAATGTGCTTTTCTAGAAATGTTAAACTCTACTAGTACTAAACATTACAAACTACAGCACTTGAGCAACACACAATTGTTCATGTTACAGAGTCAGCACTAGTGGAAGGAGAGGACCAAGTAGAAGTAGACAATGTGGTTTTCCAGAAATGTTAAACTCTACATCTAATCATTAAATACTACAGCCTTTGTACAACACACAAATGTTTGTGTCTGTTTTCCCAGAGTCGGCACTAGTGGAAGGGGAGGACCAAGTAGAAGTAGACAATGTGGTTTTCCAGAAATGTTTAACTCTATAGCTACATCTAATCATTAAATACTACAGCCTTCGTACAACACACAAATGTTTGTGTCTGTTTTCCCAGAGTCAGTACTAGTGGAAGGGGAGGACCAGGTAGAAGTAGACAATGTGGTTTTCCAGAAATGTTTAACTCTATAGCTACATCTAATCATTAAATACTACAGCCTTCGTACAACACACAAATGTTTGTGTCTGTTTTCCCAGAGTCGGCACTAGTAGAAGGGGAGGACCAAGTAGAAGTAGACAATGTGGTTTTCTAGAAATGTTAGACTCTACTCTAAACATTACAAACTACAGCATGCGAGCAACACAGTAATGTTTGTGTTTATTTTTACAGAGTCGGCACTAGTGGAAGGGGAGGACCAGGTAGAAGTAGACAATGTGGTTTTCCAGAAGCCTTTTGTAGAGAAACCTGTGAGTGCTGAGGACCACAACGTCTACATCTACTACCCTACTTCTGCAGGAGGGGGCAGCCAGAGACTCTTCAGAAAGGTTTGTTTGTTTGTTTGTTTGTTTGTTTGTTTGTTTGTTTGTTTGTTTGTTTGTTTCGCACAAGATGCAACATACCAGTTTTGTACAATAAGACAGACTGGGCTGTAAGGTTTGTTCCTTCCTTTTACTGGGAAGGACCGCCTACATTTTTCGATAAGTATGGTGGGTTCTTTGATGTGCTTAAGGTGTGACTCTCCTAAAATCAGTGACCTCTAGCTTTATGTCCCTAACTGAAGCTACGTACTCATTTTCACCTGAGTGGAGTGAGGAAATAGGTGTAAAGTGCCTTTCCCAAGGGACAACATATTGCTTGGTATTCAAACCCAGAAACTTTTAGAGTCTAAGTCAACAACCCTAACCACTAGACCACCTTACCACCATTTTGGGTGTTTTTGGTTTGGGCATTTCTTTTGGCTTTGCATTGATGTGTCAGAGATTTTACAGGTGTAAGAAGCTCAAAATACCCCTTATATTACTTTACTTTGAGCTTTATTTTTCATTCTATTTGTAAGGTATGTTTATGGAATATGCAGGAAGATACAATGATGAGAAATGCTTTCAAGTGTTTGCAGCATTAAGTATGTTTTTACTTCACCTTCAGAGAGTGAAGCATTGTTGTTGGTTTGTTTATCTGTCTGTGTTTGTGTTTCTGCATTTCCCAATATGCACAATGTAACATTGCCACACTTCTTCAGTGCTTGTATTTTTGTTTGTTTGACTGAACGTATTCACAAAGCAGTATGGGTAAAGGGTGAAGTCTGCCATCTCTGATTGCCTTGTTTGTGTTGATCATAGATCGGCAACAGAAGTAGCGTGTACTCCCCCGAGAGTTGTGTGAGAAAAACCGGCTCGTACATCTACGAAGAATTCATGCCCACGGACGGCACGGACGTCAAGGTGTACACCGTGGGACCGGAGTACGCTCACGCAGAGGCGCGCAAATCCCCGGCGCTGGACGGGAAGGTAGAGCGGGACAGCGAGGGGAAGGAGGTCCGCTATCCCGTCATCTTGAACAACCGGGAGAAACTCATCGCGAAGAAAGTCTGTCTCGCATTCCAGGTAATTACTAAACTCCAAGTGAAGTATTCTTTATGGTTTGTCTTTGTTTCACTCTACAGTTCCAAGGGTGCTGTCCCTAGTGCTGAATGTGCTATCCTCATGCTAAGGGTTCTGTTTCTAGTGCTACTGCTGCTGTCCTAAGTTAAGACCACGCTTTTCTCATGCTAAAATGCTGTCTCTAGTGACAAGGGTGCTGTCCCTAGTGCTGAACATGCTATCCTCATGCTAGGGATGTTGTCTGTAGTGACACGGGTACTGTCCCTCTTGCTGAACATGCTATCCTCAGCTAAGGATACTGTTTCTAGTGACAATGGTGCTGTCCCTGGTGCTGAACATGCTATTTTCTTGCTAAGGATGCTTTCTCTGGTGCCAAGGGTGCTGTCCCTAGTGCTGAACATGCTATCCTCATGCTAGGGATGCTATCTGAAGTGACAAGGGTGCTGTCCCTAGTGCTGAACATGCTATCCTCATGCTAGGGATGCTATCTGAAGTGACAAGGGTGCTGTCCCTAGTGCTGAACATGCTATCCTTATGCTAAGATGCTGTTTATAGTGCCAAGGTTGCTGTCCCTAGTGCTGAACATGCTATCCTTGTGCTAAGGATGCTGTCCCTAGTGACAAGGGTGCTGTCCCTAGTGCTGAACATGCTCTCCTCATGCTAGGGATGCTATCTGAAGTGACAAGGGTGCTGTCCCTAGTGCTGAACATGCTATCCTTATGCTAAGATGCTGTTTATAGTGCCAAGGTTGCTGTCCCTAGTGCTGAACATGCTATCCTTGTGCTAAGGATGCTGTCCCTAGTGACAAGGGTGCTGTCCCTAGTGCTGAAAATGCTCTCCTCATGCTGAAAATGCTTTCTCTAGTGACAAGGGTGCTGTCCCTGGTGCTGAACATGCTATCTTTAGCCTGGAATACTGTCTCCAGTTACAAGGGTGCTGTCCCTAGCAGTGACATGCTCTCCACGTGCTAGGAATGCTGTCTAGTGAAAATTGTTATTAATATGCAGTTCCTTGTTGACTTTCTGTGTGACGATGACATTGAACTCTTGTTTGATTTTGCAGCAAACAGTTTGTGGCTTTGACCTGTTACGAGCCAATGGGAAGTCCTACGTGTGCGACGTGAACGGATTCAGCTTTGTGAAGAACTCCATGAAGTACTACGACGACTGTGCCAAAATATTAGGGTCAGAATACTTCTATATGTTAACAAAGATGTTGTTCTTTTCAAATATTTATTTCTCAGGGCTCAAAATACTGGGCACTTTGTGCACTAGTACACAGAATATTCTTGAAATTTAAATATCAGAAAAATCAAAATAAACTTTATTGTACTTTTCTTTACGGTATTACTTTGGTAAAATTTTGAATAAAGTTCTTGAGAGAGGCTGTAGTATTTATCAGATTTGATATATTTGCTGACAGTCAACTTTATTTTATGTTTTTCACCCAAGTTCTTTCTGTGCACCTAAATTTCGATGTTAGTTGCATTGGTGCACCTATTTCCACAAATGAATTTCGGTCCCTGTTTGTAAAGAAAATTAGCAGCATTGCATGCTAAGATTGCTAAATCAGAGGTCTTGCCAATCTTCTGTTTTTCCTCTCTTTTCTCTGGATACTGTGATGCTATGCAATTAGGTAGATTTAACTTCTTTTGTTAAGAACTGGCAGAAAAATTGACTTCAAACATCATCCTAATCTTACATTGAGTACCTTTGAAATATTAGGTTTTCTAAACCTTTCTTTTTCTTACTCTTTTTGTCAGGAACATGATCATGAAAGCTCTAGCTCCACGACTGTCCATTCCCTGGTCAGTACCACTGGAGGAGGAAGATATCCCCATCGTACCAACTACCAGTGGAACCATGTAAGTCAACTGAGTTGTTCATGTCCAATCAAATATTATTGGGCTCAAAATACCTACATGCAACCTGTAGTTTGCGACAGATACATGTTGAGATTGCAGAAAAAGAACATCTTATATTAGCAATATCTTGCTATATGGCAAGCTAAGAGAATACAGATTAGGTATCATTTATAAATCATATTTTGTTGAAAACAGAAAAAGTAAGTATTTCAAGCATATCGTGAATGTTTTTGGCAACATCTCAGGGGCAGAGCCATTTCTTATGCAAGTTACAGTACAGTGTATTAAGATCTGTTTGAGAAGATTTTTAAGATTGCCCCTATGCATTCCCTAGGGAATTCATTTTTCACAGTAGACACAGTAGAAAAGACATTTCACTATCATTATCGTTTATTCATGTCTTGAAGAAATTTTCTTTCTTTCATCATTCATCAATGACTATAGACAGATGATTTTTTATTGATAAATTGATATTACAGGATGGAGCTCCGCTGTGTGATTGGGGTGATAAGACACGGTGACCGCACACCCAAACAGAAGATGAAGATGGAAGTAAGACACGCCAAGTAAGTCATCAGCCTAAGATGTCTTAGATTCTAAAGAATTGCACTTCATTAAGTTAAACCTGATTCAAGTGTTTTCAAATTTATAATGATTCACTGCTTTTGTTGTTTTTCTGAAGTAGCAAATATGATACATTTTGATAAGTAAGATCAGTGAATGGTTGTTATTTTTAGCAAATTCTCTTGTCATCTAGCAAAATAAAGATTCTTGATTATTGACAGCTATTACCATATCTTCGTAGTTTCATACAGAAGTACACTGTACACCATATCATACATGTATGTATTTACTATTCCTTTCTTCCATATAGATTCTTTGAAGTATTTAGGAAGTATGGAGGTTATAAAAAGGGGAAGCTCAAGTTGAAACGACCACAGCAACTACAGGTGGGAAACCATCTTTCTCTATGGACTATGCTTTTGTTCATCAAATGTGTAATTTTGCACAGTATTTTTTTTTTATTTGGCAAAGGAGGTTTTGTGAATATATGATTATAACACAAAATTTCCTTTAACCTTTAGCACGCTGAAATAGCCATTTGGATACCAATTCTCAATTGGTTATGGTATTAGGCAGCAGGGAGAAGGTTAACTACCTTTTTGATATCTGGTAAACAATAGTCTAACTTTAAGAGCTTTTTTGTCATGATGAGCTGAAATATGAACACAACACTACAAATACAATGACATTTCATTTTTTGTTTGTTGTATGTTTATTTGTTTATTTTACCTTGTTCATTTTTCTCCAACAGGAAATTCTGGATGTGGCTCGTTATTTGCTACACGAGATAGAAAACCCGACGTCTGATCCAGAGATTGCGGAAAAGAGGTCCAAACTGGAACAACTGAAGAGTGTGCTAGAAATGTAAGTACGCTGATATAGGTTCCTCCGTTTTTGGCCAAACCTCCGGGGAGAGACCTTTCTTACACTGTAGTATTATGATCTCTTTGAAAAAGCTTTTAGAATTGCTTTTAGATATGCATTTCTTAGGGGTTTTCAATGTATGCTGTTAAATGTGAAAATCATTTGATTTAAAAGTAAGCAGGCAGATGATTAGATGACCTATCAAACTGAGGTTAGAGTTTCTGTTAGGTGTCTGCTTCTAATTTATTATCATGATTTATATTCATCAACACATTTCAGCCTTGCTACCTGTCCTACATCTCTTCATTACCTTTCACTTCTCAAGATTTTAGTTGCAAAATCTTTAGATTTCTTACTATTGTGTTTCATGATGTCTTTCATATACAGGGATTTCTCCAGGTTTTTTGTAATGACCATTCCAGAATTGTCAAAGAAATGTTTTAGATCGACACACATAAAAAAGACTTTAGATAGAGACTGAACTAGAATGTTTTACTGATATTACAAGAAAGAAAACTCAAGAAAGAGGAAAAATGTTCTTCTTACTATACAAAAAAGCTAGAAAAAGCATTGTTTTGTAATGTACAACTGTATCGGGACCTCCTAAAATAGGATTATTCACTACAGTTAAGAAGGTATTGAAGGCCAAACCAAAATCACTGAAACAACTGCAATTAATATTTCTATTTTTGCAGCATGGCAAATTTTACCTAAACCCATTGAGATTTACCTTCAACATAACATCAAGTCTTTCCCTCTAGAGTCACAGTTAGCTTGATATGTTATGCAGCACTCCAACAGTGTACCCTGGCACACTGGACTACCATCCCTCCTTCTTGGGCATTAGCTGTCTGACCAGCTGTCAGCCAATCAAATACTCCCTCAGCACAAGCCTGGCAGTTGCAAAAGGTGCTGAGAAGTTTCCAGCCAATCACATGGCCTTCTGACTGATAGAAGCAATTTGATTGGCAGGAATGAAGACAGGCAGCTTGGAGAGAGTATTTGATTGGCTAACAGCATAATACAATCAAACTGTGGCCCTGGTGGTTTAAAATCAGAACCTGGAGATTTACCTGTGCTTTTTGTACCATTAATCCTTTGTTGGTCTGTTCTGTGTTGTGACTATTCTATATGTGTGTCTCCACATCCTGTAGCTATTTCCTCAGTGATAACAAGTATGCCGCAGCAACAAGGTGTGGTTACAGTGAACAACTGAGCTTGTAGGGAAGAAACCAAAACATGCAAAATAACGCCCTCTGGCAAGGTTGACCAAAATTGCAGCCTGAGTTTCAGTTTTGCATCCGTTGTATATGTTGTGATACTTGGATCTGCTTCTTTTCTTGGAGGGATACAGACAAATTTTTAAGTTTTGTCGTAGATAGATGTAACCTTTATATAATGCATTGATTGATTCTAAGACTCAAAAAGACATTTTGAAGCTAAAAGGCGAAAGAATCTTCTGTTTCGAAAAAAATGAAAAAAGGCCCCGTACAGTTTTGAAAAAAAACTTGTCAGCTACCTTCATCGGGGCATAACAAACCCTGCTATGTTAGTATAATTAATTGTACATGTAGGCAGAAGAATGTTGTCCCAAATGAGACTGAGCTTATATCCCCCTTGTCTTGGTTCGTAACTTGTGTTGATGTTCAGATCCAAATCCCTTGTAAGAAGCCTACATTGTTCAGTGGCGAATGACCCTGCCTCTAGACCAAGAAGCCATGAGTTCATATTCCAACTTTGTCGCTCACTCGACATGCATGCTACTGGAAAGATTAGCAGTCCTCAGGACGGGACGTTAAGTCATGTTCCATTGTTCATTGTATGTGTCGAAAAGAGCCAGGGGAATTTCCCTGGTACAATGAACTTGTACATACTCCAAACAGACAGCAAGAGTAGCTCAACTGTTGATTGAGTTTGTTTCAGCTAAACTGGTTGGAGATCACTTTAAAATTTCCTTTCCTTTACACAACATTCTTCTTGCTGACAAGTTACAAAAATGCTGGCTTGTAGAATACTTTGGGTTCTGTTGAAAGAATTTAACGAATTCTAATACCTTCCCAACCTTATGAACCTATATTCACGACTGTCCAAGTCTTGTCTGTGTCGTTGGCATCACCCTCTGTCCTCTCTCAGCCTCTCCACTTCTCGGCTTTCTTCTCTCACTTACGAGTCTTATCTTCTTGGCTTTCTGTCCTTTCTTGTCTCTGTTGTTTCTGTACCAAAAGGGGCCCGTCAGAGCCATTGATGAATTCAGTATTGTTCCCGGAGCAAGCCAGGTTTGCCCTCCCAATGTTCCAAACTTCACCTTCTTGCATGGCAAACCTTGTTATAGTCACTGTCATCTCTATCTCATGATCATCTGCATTTCTTTTCTTCAGTTCTAAGGTTTGTGCGACAAACGATGAAGTAAAAAACTACGTTTAGAAGCCTTGAATTTTTTGGCGACACCTCTGGGGCCGATCCAATTAGTAACCTGTTCTCATTGATTATGAAAATGCCAAAACTGTCGTCTCTACCTCATCTGCATTTCTCTTCTTCAGTTCTAAGGTTTGTACGACAAACAATGAGAAAAAAAACTATGTTTAAAAAGCCCTGAATTTTTTGGCGACACCTCAGGGGCGGATCCAATTAGTAACCTGTTTTCATTGATTATGAAAATGCCAAAACTGTCGTCTCTATCTCATCTGCATTTCTCTTCCTCAGTTCTAAGGTTTGTACAATGAATGATGAAGAAACAAAACTCCATTTTGAAAGCCCTGAATTTTTTGGCGACACCTCAGGGGCGGATCCAATTTGTAGCCCTGTCTCATTGGCCTGTGAGCAAACATACCAAAAGAACACTGGGAAGAATATATTTTAGCGTACACAGGGGTATGCTAGAATGCATTCAAATTCGGCCACATGGTCTTGATCAGGGTTGTTTCCAGCTTTAATCTTTTTTCCGTCCCACTCATTGTCTGGCAGCCCATGTTGTTAATTTTCGTTGTTAGATCATTTAAGCTTACGTAAATAAATTTTCACCATTTTCATGTCATGAAGTTCAAATTTTTGGACAGATGGGGTGAAATTTTTGCCCGTCCCAAGAAGCGAATTTCCTTCCAAGGACGGAGGGACAGGTCCTGGAAACAACCCTTGTCTGTTCTTAAACCAAATCATACTCATTTGACTCGTTGCAGTACCAAAGAAACAAAAAGAGAGAAATCAAGTTTTCACATTTTGTCCAAAATTGCTGAAAACTATTTCCATCCAAGGGCGGGGGGACGGGACCTAGAAACAACCCTTTTCTTGCTCCAAAACATACTCATTTGACCAAAGAAACCGAAAGACAGAAATCCAATTTTTAAAAAACTCCATTTGAAAGCCCTGAATTTTTTGGCGACGCCTCTGGGCGGATCCATTTGGTAGCCTGTCCTCATTGGCCTGTCAGCAAAAGTACCAAAAGCACTGGAAAGAATACATTTAGCATACACACCATCTTGTGCGTATGCTAGGATGACTTCCTGTAGTACCAAAGAAACTGAAAGACAGAAATCAAATTTTAATGTTGTCCAAAATTGCTGACAACACACACAAGATCGTTGGTAATACAAACCTGGAATAACTCTTTCACAAACTTGTCTTGTATCCCTCTTTGTTGAAGCAGGCGCAGGTATCCCAAATCAGTCGAACGGTTTCTCTTTAGGTACAGTGTATTGCTGAGTTCTGAGTCTATGGTAGAGTCTTGCTGCCAGAAAAAATGCTCCATTGTTTGACGATCGTAGTTGTTTGACTTGTTGTGACGAGTTTTCCACTTGAACTTGGCTTGTGCCTTTCTGCGCCTGACTTTGCTGGATGTTTGAATAAATTTGCATAAATTTGCATCTTCTTAGAGAAAGTACATAGATGTGAATGAACTAGTCTAAGAGTGGACTGTTTTTTTGTGTCACCGTTTGTATCCGCATCTTGCACATTCTTTGTAAAAAAAAGCCCTTTTTTGATGGATGCAAAATGTTGTTTGGCGTGTAGAATGGTAGAATCCTAATGCTACAATTAGACTAAGTGTTTGTTTGAATGCTGTTATGATGTATTTCATGTTTCATATTAATAATGCCCCCACTAGTGGCTGCTATGTGCTTTCGAGATACACCACTGTTTGAAAAAAAGTTAACACTGATAATCGTCTTCTTCGTTGAATCTCACAAAAGCAGACGACGTCTTTGAGCTGGCAGGAGCTACATTTGTATGTAGGTGCTGTTCTAAACCCAATAGATATGCTCGTAGCAGCCACACGAGTGGAGTAAAACTGGCCAGAGATACATGTACATGACTACAATACTATTGACAGCACACTGTACTATCACTGCAAAACAGGCCACAGGGGTGGTTTCAATGCAATTACATCCAACATCACTCATTCTCCCATTCACACATTCATGTTTCAGTCAATCCTTCAGTTACAGTCTCATTTGTCAGGTATCCTTGAATTTAAAACTACAAGAACACAACAAACTAAACACAGAAAGTAGAACTAAGCAACACTACAACATGTCCAGAACCAAAGATACAAAAAACAGAAGCTCTTCTGCAGTACCAAGGTCGGCCACTGGGAGGCCCAAAGTTGACCTTGACCGTTGGGTCCACGACACCTACCCACATCCGAAATATCATTGCAATCCATTGAGAGGTTCTAAAGATAATGTGCCGGACATGCATGCACACACGCACACAGACAAACAAACCAAAAACTATACCTCCATTTTTCATGAAGGTAATAAGTGACATTTCTAGTTCTGAGTCTGGAACATTCATCCATACATCGAGACATACACCGTACATATATCTCTGGCCACCTGGTACATGTATGTCTACTAAGCTGTTAGACAGAAATGCTGACAGGTGTAACATGTGTTGTTCAGGTACGGACACTTCTCTGGGATCAACCGGAAGGTCCAGCTGAAATACCAGCCGCAGGGCTTCAAGAAACAGTCCAGCAGTGAAGACGGGGGTGAGTCTGGGGTCGGAGACCTGGGTTTTTATCGGGCTTGGTGGTTTCGTGAACGCAAGCTAGTTTTGACAGTGACATGTATACAGTGACTGTAGATTGAAGCAGGCTTAGCTTACTAGACCTGCAGGCTTAGCTTACTAGACCTGCAGGCTTAGCTTACTAGACCTGCAGGCTTAGCTTACTAGACCTAACAATGCAGCTGTAGAACCCTGTGGTACATTTATATGTAAGTACATTATTTATGATTATAAGTACACAAAATGTCCCCTAGATATTGCACAGATGTCCCCTAGAGTGCACAGAATTTCCCCTAATATGGTCTCACACGTATGTTTCATATTGAGTGCACAGAATGTCCCCTAACATGGTCTCACACATATGTTTATAATGTGAGTACACAGAATGGCTCCAACATAGTCTCACACGTATGTTTATTGAGTGCACAAAATGTCCCCTAACATGGTCTCACACATATGTTTATAATGTGAGTACACAGAATGGCTCCAACATAGTCTCACACGTATGTTTATTGAGTGCACAGAATGTCCCCTAACATGGTCTCACACATATGTTTATAATGTGAGTACACAGAATGGCTCCAACATAGTCTCACACGTATGTTTATGTTGAGTGCACAGAATGTCCCCTAACATGGTCTCACACGTCTGTTTATAGTGAGTGGGCAGATTTTCCCCTAACATGGTTTCACACCTTTACAATAAGTCCACAGACTGTCCCCTAACATGGTCTCACATGTATGTTTTATAGCGAGTTCACAGAATATCCCCTAACATGGTCTCACACGTATGTTTACTATAGTGAGTGCACAGGTTGTCCCCTAACATGGTCTCACGCGTATGTTTACAGATTGTCCCCTAACATGGTCTCACACGTATGTTTACATACAGGTCAGGAGGCAGAGAAGCAGGGATCGTTAGGTCAGACCTTGTCACTTTGACCTTGCTCTGTTGCTGCTCTTGCTGCTGCTTTGGCAAGGTTTTACCAAGGACAGCTAACTGCTTCCATCTCTAACTTACCTCACCCAATAAAAATACTTTTTGGCACAGCTAAACAATTGCAAAAGCAGCAGTTTTGCCTTGGTGTAAATGCCGCGCTTGTAGTCCTCTTAAATTTTGCTTTCATTTCCGTTTCTATACAGGTGTTGTTTTGATTAACCCAACTTTTCCACACCTTCCTTTTGGTTCATACTTCAGTTAGATTTCGTTGTTGCTGTGACGTAGGGTTTGATTGAGGTCTAATTTTGCCTTACCCCATTCTATCCTACAAACACATTTGTGTGCCCCACATGTAGATGGCTGTATGCGCCCTACCTTTAAGTTATTTATGGTATAAGTGCTGTCTTATAGGCCACATCAAGTCATTTCCCTGCTTTTCAGACATTTTAAAGTATGAATTTAGCAAGATGAAAACTATAGGGCATGGAAGAAGACTTGCATCTGACTGTAATCACTCCCTGAACCTAAACCTCGGGCCTGAACTGGTCTAAAAACGTTTAGGTTCAGATAAAGAAAATATTCAACGTTGGGAACTAGTTCTGGACTTGCAAAAAGCAATCTCTTGCTTATATCTTCCTTTTTGCTCTGAACCATCTAAAACCTTCCATGGATGGTGAAATTTGCGCTGGAAAAAGACAAAAACATTGCTGTTTTTGTGTTTATTACTGAGCTTTTGTGTGTACTACTGACTGTATATGTACACAAAATGTAGCCACACTCGACAAGTGCTTGGTTATTATGCAGAGGTGGGCACTCATCATGATCATGAACCTGGTATCCAAACCTATTATAGCTGCGAAGTCTCTTCGTCTTCTTACACAAATAGGTAAAACTATCCAAACCTATTGTAGCTGCCAAGTGACTTCGTCCTTTTGCAAATATTTTGCATGAAAGGATGAGACAGCGTGTCCGCAAGAGGGGTGTCCTCTCGTCAAATGACGGCATCATCTTGCTTGGGACGGCTTTAACTCAGACAGGCCATCCACGCTGAAAAATTCAGAGAAGTCGGTAGAAAATTGAGATTCGCACAAGCATTTTTTTTTTTCTGCTGAAGCTTCAGGCATAAGGACACCGTCCACCGTCAAAAAAATCGTACTCATTTATTCTGGTATCGTTATGCTTAAAAATAATGGATGTTGGCACCTCTCGCATATGTTGCTCTCATTAAAAAGATAATTTTTCAAGATTCAAAAATCAATCTTTCAAAGTTCATACAAGTGTCATTCAGGTCATAATTTTTCTACAAACCATATTACATTATTTTGTGTCCTTCAAACGTTGAACTACGACCGTCAGTCTGTCGGAAACACTGGGACAAAGAGACTCGGATACCAGGCTAGGGCACTCGCACAAGTTTGACTGTGTATTTTTATAAGTCTGAGAACGCACAAACTGAATTGGTGTGGCCATAAGACCCAAGTTTGTCTCAGTAACAGTTCAGAAACATGGCCTCCAGTTTGACCAATGTTTCTTGTCCCTCCCAGAACCGTCCACTGAGCCGTCCATCCTCCTGATCCTGAAGTGGGGAGGGGAGCTGACCCCGGCCGGCAGGGTCCAGGCAGAGGAACTCGGCAGGGCCTTCAGGTGCATGTACCCAGGAGGACAGGGTAAGGAATCTTAGGATCTTATGTCTTAAAAGTAAAGATGCAATTATGTTCATGTACATTTTTGTGTGATATATTGGTCGAAAAACCTGAGATAACCTGAACTATTTCAAAATCAATGTTTTCAATCGATTCCGAGCAATTTTATTTTTTTTAACCATCTCCCTACTGTCTAACCCCATAGTGTACATGTAGTTGGTTTATTGTTCAGAAATTTCTCTTGCAAATTGGCAGCCTTAAAGTGCTGAATTGGTGCAGGGTTTACAATCACATAATACACATGGGCAACAGATACATATTTGCTTCACACTTGCACTTTGTGAAACTGTCGCAAGGGTCTGGGCGGCTGCCATTCGGTGCCACCAGGTGACCTCAATATGACCTTCCCCAACCAAAGTCAGGTACCCATTTACACCTGGGTGGAGTGAGGTCATGTTAAGTGCCTTTCCCAAGGGCACAACATCGGGGCATAATTTAGTGGTTTCGAATTATTGGTTCTGGGCGAAACACCCTACCAGTTGCGCCACACATAGCTTTTTTGAGCTGCATTAATTTTTGTATTATTGCGATGTTGGATGTCGATCACTCTCCTTCCACCACCTTTTACCTCCCCAACCAAAGTCAGGTACCCATTTTTAAACCTAGGTGGCATTGGAAAAGTTTTGGCAAGTGTTTTCATCAAGGACTTCAGTCTGTCAAAGGGCAAAGCTACCTGATCTTGAAATTCTTGTTGTTCAATAGATAAACCATTCATCATCAACAGTTAACTGTTTAGTCCACTGTGCTGATACGTGAGTCTGTTCCCACAGGTGACTATGCAGGGTTCCCCGGCTGTGGACTGTTGCGTCTCCACAGCACCTACAGACACGACCTCAAGATCTACGCCTCGGACGAGGGACGCGTCCAGATGACTGCAGCTGCTTTTGCCAAGGTTTGTGGGGCCTTACCATAATTTAGGGCTTGAAAAACCACCTGCATATGCAGATTAGTGCAGGTACAGTACAGATCTTGTTTAACTTCCCTTCGCACGCGTTTCACACGAGTTTGTTTCTCGTGCAAAAGCCGTGCGAAAGTCGTGCGGCTTGCATTTGAAACGCGTTTACATCTCGTGCCAAAGTCGTGCCACACGCGATGTAAAGTCGTGCCAATCGCGTTCGCTAATGAGCTGCCTCGCGTGTGGCTGCTTAATTAAAAATCTTGTGCGGTCGCTACACGCGTTTACGCAAATCTGGCAAACTTGATTGACGTCTAGTTTGGAGACCCCGCTGCGGGAGTGTTACGTTGCAGTAAGGGCGTGGGGGAAGGTTTCATTTGAAAGGGTCGATTCTCGGCACTTTTTTCTCAACGCTGCAGTGTAAAAGGTTTCATTGAATTTACGCGCCAGATAGATATAGAACATGATTTTGAAATATGTGTTGGTTGCAATGCTTGAATAGTTTTGTGAAAGTAACAGAAATTTTTCAAAATTACGGCCTGGCCGGTGTGAACTTCCGGTTTGCCGGTTTGGTATTTTCCGATAGAAAGCACGTTGGGCGCGGTTTGGACCGCACACTTTTTTTTATAATCCTAGAGTTTGTAGGACACGTGTTAGCCCTCATTGTTACGTATTTGTTGATAGTCTGTGGATAATAGCCGGGGGCTGGCACTTTTGCCGATTATTGCCGGTTAGTGTGAGAAAGGACTCTACACTGCCACGCGTGGCCGCTCGGTCCCAAAATAAACATCTACCCCGAACTACTGGCAGTTGGAAGTATAATAGTTGCATGCATGTCCGCATGCATGTCTGGTTGCAACGACAAAGTAAAAATAAATGAGTAACATGAAAAAAAGAACTGCCAGACAACTCGCCGAAACGACAAGGAACAACGTAAACCAAAGGTCAGTGACCTGTACATCATAACAAAACAACGTCGCCGGCGCGAGCGGGACTACTGTCTACAGTCTACAATACTCTGGTATTGTTCAAGAATCTGCTGGGACCAAAAGAAAAATATGCAAACTAGTAAGCAGTTTTGAAAAATCAGATTTAGTTTGTTTCTGGATAGATTTATAACACTAATTATGTGACGCATATTTACAAATAATTTATCAGTTGCGTGTGTTTTAAGAGCACGCGTTGCAGCATGCTACAAAGGAAGGGAACATTGCCAACCTTACTATCATAAACGCAGCGATCTGTTCCCGGCAATGTTGTATGGACGGGCATTTTCGCACATTCTTCGTCGATTACAGTGCCGGTTATTCTGGAAAGACGTACAAGGAATGTACTGTTACTTATGTAGTCACGGGGTACGTAGCTTTGCAGCCCGTGACAGTGAAGTGAAAGGTGGTAAGGTTTGAACATTTAATTATTCATTTCTGATAAATAAAATTGAGTTGAAAATTGAATTGGACCAGTCTTATGGTACTCGCACTCTAAACATGATGTGGGGAGGGACATCGACATATCGCCACAATGCCGCGTCGACTCTTTGATGTAACAATGTTCTGAACTATATTAAATCTTCTCTAGCGCCGCATAATTTTGGGAAATCGGGTCAAATAGCGTTCAACGAATTTACCAAAGAACAACCAAGGATGTTTTATATACCTCCTTGGGACAACACACCCTTGATCCTATCTCAATTACTGTAAATACTAGCCAACTTTATTCATACAGTAGATTCTTTAATCATTTTGCACATCGTTTCTACCAAACTAATTAACCCGACAAAATATCACAAACTTGGTCATATTCCAGTCACCACAAACAAGAGCCAACTTTATTCATATCAGCTAATACTTTCTACTGAGCAGGCCAAAATGATATGGTGAATGATGATGTTTTTCCGTCAGTGGAACGGCCTCCCCTCGGGCTCAGGGCTTCTCCCGTCTGGTGTGCCATTGCGACACTGCGAATTGAATAAAACTCGTTATGGAACCAGCTGTGCAAAGATTTTGCTAAGAAAAAGATAGATTCTACACAACCACTAAAAAACCGGGATGAACCTAATATCATCCACGGGGCGGATCGTAAAACGGCCCGCCGGTTGGGAGGGGTCTGTGAAGTCTGGTTCCCGGCCGGGGTAAGGAGAATTTTGCCGGGGTTCTATCTTCCGCTCCCGGCGGAGCTTGTGTAGCGGACGGAAGCTAAAAAGGCTGGCACTCAGGCTAATCTTACTTCGGTTTGCCGCAGCTCAAAACACTTTAATTCGAGCAATTTTTCCTTTAGTTTTAGGTCAATAACACAGTTATCTGTTATGATTTTTGTTACGCTTGTTGATTATACGAAATCTGGTTTAGATTCGAACGTCCATACAATATGTATAAGTAAGGCCGCAGGCCGGGCGATGGGCGTGTCTTGAACAGTTCAAAGGCCCGCCACACGCGTGTGAGCTCCGCCCAAAACTTCGTACACGAGCTCGCACGCATAAATGAAACGCGTGTACACGCATACACACGAGATTGAAACGAGAATGGAACACGTTTTAATCTGGAATCGCACGACTTTTGCACGAGATTGAATCTCGTGTGCCACGACTTATGCACGAGATTGGCACGACTTTCCAACGCGTGTTGCACGCGTGTGGATGGGAAGTTATTCGAGATCTGTACTGTAAAATTGGAGCTTTGCAGGTTTTTCTGATCACTTGTCTACCTGTTTTGCATCTAACCTGCACCAGTCCATGTACTGGGTTTCCAGGATTTTTTATTGTTTTGTGACTCTCTGACGCTTTGGTGGCTGTCATACATGTGCGTCATCAAGTTCATATGAGTTCCATATTAATTTTTGTTTTTGTTGACAAATTCAAAGTGCATTCGCAGATACTAAGAGTTACTAGTAGTCATAGAATATTCCAAATTATGCTCTTTTATTGAAAAAGTAATAATACAGAACTCATACAGACTTGACCATGAATACATTTCAGTCTGAGGCCTCCCCAATATGATTTCTAGGATCTCAGACTCTTGCAGTGAATTAATGGAGCAGGTGGGCATGAAGAAAATTAAGATAAGAAGGAAACTGACATCCAGTGATAGACACAATTGCTATCACTGTGACAGCCAACATACCAGGCTGGTTTATTTTTCAAATAGTTAATTTTGAAGAACGCACTTCAGGCATGTCTTGTTCCCAGTGTTGTCAGTTGTGACTGACTTGTTCTTGTTCCCAGTGTTGTCAGTTGTGACTGCTTGTTCTTGTTCCCAGTGTTGTCAGTTGTGACTGACTTGTTCTGGTTCCCAGTGTTGTCAGTTGTGACTGATTTGTTCTTGTTCCCAGTGTTGTCAGTTGTGACTGACTTGTTCTGGTTCCCACAATCCCAGTGTTGTCAGTTGTGACTGACTTGCTCTTGTTCCCAGGGTCTGCTGGCCCTGGAGGGTGAGTTGACGCCGATCCTGGTCCAGATGGTGAAGAGTGCCAACATGAATGGCCTGCTAGACAACGACAGCGAGTTCATCAACTATCACCAGTGCAGGTGGGTTACGATCAGGCCTCAAAATTAACTTTTTTCCCTACTGTCCCAGCATTGTCCCGAAAATAAATTTCAATTGTCCCGAAATGAGGATGGACCGTCCCAACCCTATTCTCGGGAAGTATGTACTACAACAACAATAAAGCTCAGAGTACAGTACAGTATTGTGTGTAAGATAATTGTCAATTGACAAATTCAAAATCAACTCAAATTCAAGCTTGTCTTGTCATTCTTTTTATTAGACAACAACAACAAAGACAGACCAAATATTCTTTCTTTCTGTCTTGCTGTACCATATGAAGTAACACGTGGAAGATGGGAAGAATAAAATGTATATTGTATTGATAGTACTGCAGATGTACAGGGACCATTGGATTATTTTTCTACTGTCCCAAAAATGTCCCAAAGTGATTTTTCAGTTGTCCCGGCCTAAATTTTAGTGGCCCCGGGACATAGGGACATAGTTAAGTTCGAGCCCTGACGATACCATATAAATGCATTATCAACATTTGAAGTAGATCTCATTTTGAATTCTGCACAGATGTAACCGTGAATGATTTAATCAGGTTTGAGAATCACAGGATATCAAGGTTCTGTATTCAGAACGGAGACATACAATTCCAGTCAATGTTTCGGCGACCATTTTTTACCTTTGTCAGGGCAATACTGACTAACATTTGGAACCACATCTGTAAGCAGCGACACCTAGCCTGCAGTACCAATCAGTGTTGCTGCGAGGATGGTGACTAACAGACACCAAAATGTCGGCTGGGGTTGTCTGCCTTGGTTGTGAATAAATCAAAGAAGTTGCCATCCACTACATATTATGTACAAATTCTGTCCCCTCAAAGCTCACGCAGACTGTTTCAAATTCTCAACAATGTTTTTCTTTGAAAAAAGAAAAGCTTTAGCTGAGATGTTTATTCAATAAAGACAGTAAACTAACTGAAAATAAGGGGTGGAGAGAAAATAGCTGTAACTTAATGGGCTCATCCTAGGATAACAACGACATGACTTTCTATGTTTCCCACCAGGGTCAAATCTCGTCTACACGAAATCATGCGCGAGAACAGCGACTTTGACTCGGAGACCATCCCCAAGCTGGCGCCCACCCAGAGCACGTCCCTGGTGAACTCCATTAACCTGATCAAGAACCCCGTGACCATGTGTCACCAGGTGTACCAGCTGGTCCAGTCTCTCACCGCACAGATCAGGCAGAGGATGGAGGATACTAAGTTCAAGAGTAAGGGGACATTTTATTATGTACCAGTTTTTTTTTCTAAAGAAGAGACTAAGGGCATAAAGGTATTACATCTACTAAACATAATACCACCAGGGTACATAATTCCACCAGACAAGACACGTCCAAACAGATCTTCAACCCAACATCCCTTCATAGTGGCAGATTTATGTAACCTGGCAGATTAATGTACAATGACAGATAAAAAACAAAACAGGCATACATCAAAATGTAACATATAAGAAGGAAGAAACTAATTATACAATAACTTTCTACATATCAGCACAAGAGATATACTAAAAAGCACCAAAGCTAAAGAGGTGAAATCCCTAAAACCTTTTATACAAAGCATGCACTTATTTCCAAGTCCCCCTAACTTCATACTCAGACTTTTTCAAATGTAAGTTGTAATACATTCCATAGTCACACAGCTCAACAATATAGAATGATTCCCCTACCCTGAAAATCAGTACATGTCAGTAAAAGTACCTAGAGATCAAGAGGTGAAACCGCTTCAAACTTTTTGTACAAAGCATGAATTTTAACTTCTATCATCTTATTCAGACTGAACAAAATAAGATGTTCTTGTATTCCATAGTGCATGTAGACTTAGACTTAGAGGCTCCCATGTGTCACAGTTCAATATATAAAATTTTATGTTTCTTGTCCCTCAGACATCATCCTGTATCACAGTGAGACCCTGGAGCTGATGCACCGTCGCTGGGCTAAACTGGAGAAGGACTTCAAACTGAAGAGTGGCCAGTTTGATATCAGTAAGATCCCTGATGTGTACGACTGTATCAAGTACGACGTCATGCACAACTCTGGCCTCAACTTTGACCACATGATGGAACTGTACACGCTGTCCAAGAGCCTGGCTGATGTCATCATTCCACAGGTATGCTAATGATATGCTAATAAGCCTGCGCTAGCAATAGAAATATGTTTTCCTTATCCTGAAACGTTATTAGCATGCTATTGTCATTGAAAGCTTTCAAATGTTTCAAGTGCAATGGCCTGCCACCAGTGGCTGCTTCTTTGGTGTTCTCCTATGACCCGATCAACGTGCCCGGCTTGCACTACCGCCAGCGAGGCGAGGACGAACGCCAGGTTCAAGCCCGGGTCTTGCCCATCCCTGTACATGCGTCTCACCCTCCTTATTTGTTGGGCCCGTACGCGGAGTCTCATATGGAGGAAAACGCGTGTAGCAAACATAAGAAATATGAACTACTGCAAGTCACGAAAATAAGCGACTCTTCTCTCGCCATTTTAAATCACGCTCGACTGTAATATCCTGTGCCACGGGTGGCACACTACGCTTCCGCCGTAGACAATCATCACCGGTAGCAAACCGACGCATGCCTCTTAAACGACGCAAGTCTAAAGTTGGCCTAAGGGGGTGAAGTCTGCCATCTCTGATTGTCATGTAGGGTCCTTCCCAAGGAGTGACAGTATAATACAGCAGGTATTGTTTATAGCTTAATGTGAACTTAATGATGTATTGTTTGGTTCCTCTCCCCAGGAGTATGGTATAATGCAGCAGGAGAAGCTAGAGATAGCCCAGGCCGTCTGCACGCCACTACTGAAGAAAATACGCGCCGACCTGCAGCGGACCCAAGAGGACGACACCGTGAACCGACTCAACCCCAAGTACTCCCGCGGTATCCTGTCTCCCGACCGCCACGTTCGGACCCGACTGTACTTCACCTCCGAGAGTCATATCCATTCCCTACTGTCTATACTGAGATATGGAGGCCTATGTTCAGTAAGTATGATGCTGTGGCTTTTCGTACGACTTTGCCATTTACGCCTTTGGGCCTGTCAGTGTATAGATCTAGAATTGTTACCTCCATAAAAAATGGAGGTATAGTTTTTACTTGCTGTTTGTTTATGGGCATGCGAGCATGCGTATCCGGTGAAATAACCTAAGAACCTCTGGATGGATTGTGATGATATTTGATTTGTCGGTGGGTGTTGTAGACTCGATGGTCAGGGTTGATTTTGGGCCTCCTAGTGGCTAACCTTGGCATTGCAGCAACACTGAATGTTGCAATGAACATTGCTGTTTTGTACTTAAGATTTTTGTATCTTTTGCCATGAACATGCTATGGTGTGTTTTTTTTCTTTCAGTCTCTAGTGATATAACAACAAATATTTTTCTATTAACCTTTAGCACTCTAAAGTAGCCGTTTGGCACCCAATTCCCTATTAGTTACAGATTTAGGCAGCAGGGAGAAGGTTAAGAAAATGACAGTAAAGGATCTTTCAGCAGGGAAAATGAATAGTCTGTTGTTCCTTCAATGAAGGTGGTCCCTTTGCAGCTCACCATTTTTTTTACTTGCTCACCAATGTTTTTCCTTGAAAATTATTACATTACTTAGGTGTACGTTTCTTTTTTAACACATTGCAGGATGATGAACAGTGGAAGCGTGCCCTGGAGTACATGAGCGCTGTAACAGAGCTCAACTACATGACTCAGATAGTCATCATGTTATACGAGGATCCCAAGGCAGTAAGTAGATCACAATGTTTTATGTGTTTGTTCTGATAAAGGTTATTAAAACATTTTGTTTTATTGAAGCAATATAGATTTTCCATTTCTTATCATCTACATATGTTGACAGATGTCAATGAAATATGTTGGGCGAATTTCGGTTACAAGACCTTTGTTAAGTTTAGTTTATTTTCAATTTTCATTTGTTGCAAACAGAAGGAAAATGCAATAGATACACTTACATGTATGTGAAGTGAGGCTTCCATTAGGGAGTTTTATGTACAAAGCATGTGTGTTTTAGAATGTCATACAGTCTATTACTGCCAATTAGTGGCGTCGTGTGACGTAATGGATAGAACATTCGACTGTCAAACAAGGGGACTCGAGTTCGATCCCGGGCTGCCCTCATACATGTCTGGACATGCGCCCCGATGTTGTGCCCTTGGGAAAGGCACTTAACACGACTTTCCTCACTTCACTCAGGTGTAAATGAGCACCCAGCTCATCTAGGGTTAGGGACGTCCCTCGGATAGGACGTTAAATGGAGGTCCCGTGTTTGGTGAGAGCCACACGCCGTAAAAGAACCCACCACACCTTTCGAAAAAGAGTAGGGGCATGCCCCGGTGTGCGATGGTCCAAATCCTTTTGTCTGGTGTTTGTGATTCACTACAAATCACCCGGACGGGAGACCTGGCGCATCCCCATCTTGTATGTCACCCCGTAAAGGGCGGTATAACCCCGTCGTCACAAAAGCTCGTCGACTGATGATGACTGCCAATAGGCTCCATAGGACACGTTGCATGAAAAATAACTGTCAGCTAAAAGAACCACCTTTGATGCATTATCACGATGACTTAGTTTTGAACCTGTAAACATGGTCTTTTTTTTTGCAACTGTTTCAGGACCCTGACTCAGAGACACGGTTCCATGTAGAGCTCCACTTCAGTCCTGGCGCAAAGTGCTTCAACGAGGAGGACAACTTTGTGGTCGGCCCTGGATTCCGACCAATTCCACTGGACCCAACCGTTAGTTCCTTTGGTCTTGTACATGTACTACATGTACTAGAAAGTTGTTGAGTTAAACTTTTGAAATACTGTAATTTCAATTTAAGAATAGAATGATTCGATGTTCACTTGGTTTCCTAATGCATGTGTGTCCACTCTGAAGATTAAAATTTTTACACTTTTTGTAGGATTTTTCAAATTTTGAATAAAACGAGAAAAGGTAAGCCATGCAATGCTAGATATGGGAATATATTAAGAAGTTTATTGCAAGTTCATGCCCGTGGGCTAATTGCAAATACATGATAAAAACATAGGAAAAAAATATACAACAGTAAGTTTTTGTAGAATTACCATGAGAATTGAGAGAGGGATGGGCTAGGAAGAAAGGTAGGATGAATTCTTGTGAAAGTGGAAAAAAATTCCAAACAGAAAGGTGTAAAAACATTGTTACAGCAGAGAAGAAGTTAGCAAACTGCCATTGCATAGTCCAATCATTCCTTGTCCTTACATTTCATGAAGTCACTCAAATACTTGTTCAGTCGTTCGTTGCCAGGCTGGAGGCCTGCCCGCCCAAGCCTGGGACCTCCCCCCCCCTACTTTGCCCCTTGGGTTATTTGGGAATGTTACTGATAGATGATGTAGATGAAATGCTTGCAATTTGATAACATTGTCAAGAGTGTTGTGCATAAACTCTTACAGAAGGAAGAAGGAGCCAACGGAAAGACATCCCCGAAGTCTCCAAAATCCCCGAAGGGAGAGAAACTGCACGCAAGACGGGAGTCCTCGAGCGCGGGAAGACGCCGGGGAGAGAGGGATCCATCACGATCTCCGACACTCCCGGTGCCGATTCAGCAGAAAACGGTG
Organism: Branchiostoma lanceolatum; assembly: GCA_035149815.1. Lineage (NCBI taxonomy): Eukaryota > Metazoa > Chordata > Leptocardii > Amphioxiformes > Branchiostomatidae > Branchiostoma > Branchiostoma lanceolatum. The sequence goes on along the minus strand of CM068874.1, from coordinate 5,222,133 downwards.
GGTCACCTTTTAGCACCAATGTTGTATAATCTCCAAGCAGATCTGCGGGGGTAAAGTTGTAACGGTTTGTTTTGTTTGTTTGTATTGCATAACTGGTAAACTGCCTCGTGGTGCAACACACCAGGTTTGTACTGAAGTTTGTACAAGTTGCATATCCGGACAGATTTATTTGATCCACTGATATGCAAAGTCTGTTACACCTAGTCTTTGATATGCAAAGACTAGGTGTAACAGACCGTTCATTGTAATAAGACCAGCTGCTGCCGCGCCGCGTGCCTGCGAAGCTGGTGTGTTACGCCTAATGGCGGTTATACCGGCTATATACTATATTAGATACAGATACACTCACACCGGGAAGGACCCCTACTCTTTTCGATAAGTGTGGTGGGTTCTTTTACGTGCTTGAGGTGTGGCTCTCCTCAAACACGGGACCTCCATTAAACGTCCTATCTGAGGGACGTCCCTAACCGAAGCTAGGTACTTACTTACACCTGAGTGATGTGAGCAAAGTGCCTTTCCCATGGTCACAGCATCAATGGGGCATATCAGGGGATTGGAACCCAGAACCTCTGGGTTCTGGGCCAAACACCCTTCGATTACGCCCTTGCGACACCACAACGGTTTAACTGGACCTCAAGATCTGATTGGCTTAGTGATTAGATCTTTAGGCCCAATCAAAAACCGTCAGGATTTTGCCCCCCAGTATCTGCTTGGAGATTATTTTAGTAGGCTTTTGTGCAGTGATGTGGTTTTTTAATGGGTGGTTTTTGATACTGATTTATACATTTTGGTCCCCTTTTTTCAGTAACCCAATGCATGCGACAGGCTTTTTCATTCTTCTATAAGCTTTCCACTAACATCTGGCTTGGACTCAATGTCAGTCATCAGTGATTGATTTTCTTGATTTAGTGATTTATATTTTTAAACACTCAAATCAAGAAAACAAAACACTGATGGACATGTATGAGTACCTAGCATGTGGACATAGTGCATGCAAGATGTGTTACGCACAATTGTAATGAGTAAAAGAGCAAGCCAAAAGCCTTCTTTCCCTGCTACTCTGCTAATGCAGCATTGCACTAGTCATATCTTTTGCTTGCCTACGTCTTTGGCTTTGCAAAAACATGTCAGGACTTGACATAAAGTCACAAAGAATGTTCACAGTTTTAAATGTGTATCAAATTTCTGCAAGGGTTTGACACGAGGAAGGCTTATGTCAAATCGCCAAAGCCTGACTAGAAAAAAAGTCGGTGCCGAAAAAAATCAAGTTCATATCATTGGATGTCCACAGTTTTAAATGTGAATAAAAATTTAGCGATTTTCAACACCATTGAGTTGGGGATAAGAAAGAAACGTTTGGTCTTGCTTGAGCATTGTACGGAATACAAATGTAGTTGTCTTCTTTTTGTCAAAGCATAATGCATGAATGACCTAAAATTTGTAGGTGTGGAATTTTGGCCATATTTTCCTTGTCAAGTCCTCACTATACTGAATCTGCTTGTATAGAGACTGTTGCATCACATGTGCTGGTCCCTTGTGTGGTGATTTTGCAGTGGTGTTACTTAACTACGAAACTGACATCTCTCAAAGTTGCTTGAAGTACCATAACCAACCATAAATGTGTGCTTCATGTCTAACCAAAATCAATTCGGTATGAGATTAATCAGATCTTTTGACATGATCCCTAATGCATGCCTGTAATTCAAAATCAATGATTTGCGGTGTGAGAAGTTTTAAAAAAAGTAGCTTTGTGCCAAGATGTCAGACTTAAAATCTTGTACCTATTGCCTGTTCTCCTTGCACCCTTGCTGCCCCCCTCCCCACCCTCTCCCGATGCTGCACATTTAGGACGAACACCGCGGGTCGGGTCATGCTCGCCAGCCGGGCGTTTTCACGCCGCTGACGCCGGCGGGAATTTACCGGGAGCTGGCTCGGTCCTGGCACGAGGTTGGAACCACCGGTCTTTCTGTTGCTTCTTCTTCTGGAGTCTTGTACAAACTCGCCTCACTCGCATATTGTCTTGTCATTTTCTTTAAGATTTGTCTTAAGTTCAGCATCCTCACCCTCTCTTACTAGACTTGCTATTTGCCTTATGCAATAAGCCGTGGCCTAAATGAGAAATTAACTGTTCTCTGACTCAAAGAATTAACTACAATTTTGGGTTGAAGAACAGTTAATTTCTTTATGTATGTATGTAATTTACCAACTCAGATGAACTTTGCCTTGGCCAAATACTGTAAATGCAGAAATGTTTGCGGTGGTTTTATGCTCGCAGTTTTCGCGGTGAACTCTTTACCACAAACTTAAAACTACCGCGAAAAGCTGTTCTGTGACTGTAGTGCAGGGCTCTAGCCAGCCTGCAATTTTTTGCCGCAAGCCTAAAATTTTTGTACAAACCTAACATATCGAGCGCTGAAGGCGCGAGGCGTTGCGCCGTAGGCGTGACAATCGTAGGGGGGTCTGGGGTATTCCCCCCGGGAAATTTTGAAATCTAGACCCTCTGAAACGCTATCTCCAGCATTTTGAGGGGCAAGTTTTGGTGAAAAATTACTTGGGCCTTCGTTGTATACAATCGGCAAATAAATGAAATTTAGCACCACAAAACTTTCTTATTTATTTGACAAATATACACGTGAATTTAAGTCGGCAGAAATAAAACATTTTCAACACCGGTCGACGCGTCGTACCGGTCCCGTTTGCGCCCTGTACTAAATATAGTAGGAAATGAGACACCCTACTTTGGACAGAACGCCCTAAAGACGTTAAATATTTTCCTTCCGTGTTTTCCATGGTCGATTTCTCCGGTAACTTCCACTTGATTTGATCAAAATTCGTCGATTCAAGCCTTCGTCGTCGCACCAAAATTTTAATCTCCTTGGTCGCACCAAATATCAATTTCCGATAAAACCTCGCGGATTCGCGCCTCTCGTGAACCGCGAGACTTGTATGTCATTGGTCGATTTTCCGTGACGCGGCGTGAACGAACGCTGTTATTGGTAGATAGCATCTGATTCCAGAGTGATTCTGAGGTCTAAAACTCTCATCACCAGTTTTCGCGGGAAGAAAGTACGTGTAACTCGGCGTAAAACTTTAACAATGTTTACAAAAAAATACGGAAAGCCTGTCATTAACTACCGGAGAATTTTTTGTGTGGCTATAACTGGCGGTAACCGGGGAAAACAGCAGGAAAAACGTCAGCCCGATGCGACCGGCCAGAATTGTAGTGGGGCACTAGTAGTGGGGAGGGGGGCACACGATGCTGATGTTCTCTCGGCCCACGAACCACTGGCAACCTCCGCGCCTCCGTTTGTCACCTATAAAGCCACCTTGGGGTGTCACCTGTCGCCGGCGGAAGATAGAAATGGCCTGAATCGACTTCGCTTCAAACTGCCGCTTTTTTTCTGGAAATCTTTGCAAAAGTTCAAGCTCTGTCTATATCTTTTCTCCCGATTTTAGTCCGTCAAGGTTTACGGATTGGTCTTGAATTTTTTCCGTAACACGCAGGAAAGTTCCGTAAATTTACGGCAAAACTGGTGCTGGCTAGAGCCCTACTGTAGTGCAACTATTGTTTCAAACATGAACTCAAAACCACCGCGAACACTCTATTTTCTCCCTACAGCAAAACTAAATCCACGTGAACATTTCTGCATTTACAGTAGCTAGCAATCATTCCTTCTGGTGGCTTTCCTTCCAGGCTGTTGTCCCAGGGTAAGTTACCAGCCAATCAGCATTCATCTTGACTGTAAGCAGTGACATGATTGGCTGGTAACATATGGAGCAATAGCCAGGAGAGTATCTGATTGGCTAACAGCTGTCCAATGCTAAGTGCCCCAGAAGGATGGATGGCTAAGGGGTGTTTGCCATAGTTGTCTCTGCTTGTGTGTTACATCATACAGAAGCAGAGCACCCTGGCAGAGAGGATGGTACAATCTTGTCTCACCCGCATCTTGTCTTGTCATTTTCTGTACTGGGTCTTAATTTCACTGTCCTGTAAGGTCTTGCATAGACTCTATATTTGGTGCCTTTTCTATTTTCTTTCCTTCAGTAGTCTTAAATTACTTTGCTTTAACGATTCAAAAAATGAATGTTTACACTATTGAATGTGCTATACTATACTATACTATATGCTTTTTGTAGCTTATAGCTTATTGTGAAACGTCTTTAGTTTGTTGGGATTGAATTCTGTTTTACGGCCCATAACAGCAGCATTAAGCCTAGCATGCCATCATTAGTTAGGGTTTAACTTGCATCTATTGGACTGCATTACTACATGATTGTATAGCTCCATTGCAATAGACTCATAACTTTAAGGTCTAAACTGAATCATGAAACCCTTTACAGTTTTGTTTTGTCCGTAACCAGTATTTGTGTATATTACTGTATGTAAATTAGAATGTGGTTGCTTGTCATGTCATCTGTATCATGATATTCAAGAGGTCTGACACGGATACAAATTTTATTTCTTGAATGTTGCCAAATGATAGGGATAAAGGATAATTCTAGCTCAATTTCATTCCTTCCCATTGGACCAAAGTAACGTGGGAATCAAATTGTTTTTTCTCATAAAAACCTTATGTTACTACATTTACCATTACCTGCATTCTCTATTTTTGAATTATATACTCAATCTAACTCTGGCCCAAAAGTCACATGACTCTCAACCTTTAACAGTTGGCACGTGCAAGTGTGTAGCTGATGCTTTGATTGGTTGCTTGTCACATGATTATCAACCTATAACAGCTCACATGTGCTAGTTTGTAGTTGTTGCTTTGATTGGTTGATTGTCACATGACTATCAACCAATAACAACTTGCATGTGCTAGTTTGTACCTACTGGTTTGATTGGTTAATTGTCACATGACTATCAGCCAATAACAGCTCCCATGTGCTAAATGTAATTAGTAGCCGTTGCTTTGATTGGTTGATTGTCACATGACCGATTAAGAGTGTCAGACCTGTTGGAAGTGGCCCTTTCTAACGCATGGTTTCTCGCGTCTGTTTTTGTAGCTCCATACTCTGGTCATGGGCAAGGTACTGAATGATTCCTCTTGTCCTGTGCTCTGTGCTTTGATCTAGTGCTAGACTAGAGAGTGGCCTATTGCTTTGGGCATGTGGTGTCAAACTGTGGTGATGAATTGTCTCTAACTTGCCCTGTAAGGTTTAATAACATTTAAGTGTTTGAAATACACTGCCATCACCTCAGTCTGTATAAAGGATAATGTGGCCAACTTTTGGTGGTTCCTTTTTCGATTTTGATTCAAACATTAAGAATCCTGTCTTTAGTGGTCACTATTGATAGTTTTTTTCAAACTTTCAGAATAATTTTCACTGGAAATTTTCTGTTCCAGCACTCTAATCAAACATTTTTTTTCACCCAAGATAGTAAATTTTTTGTTTAAACTTTAATTTGGGTAAAAAATGGAAAATGAAAACATTTTTTCAGTACCACAGCAAGACACATCTAAGACACACAATGTAATAGACTAAATATATTACATTTATAACCAAGCACCTTGTACAAACCTAACACAATACTCTAGTAGCAAACATGCAAAGATATGCATCAATGTTTGCGCTTTTATATCAAACAATGTCTCTATGTGATGAATATACGGGAACCCATGCTATATGTACATATACATTAGCCTGGAGTCCAACCTTATTTTAGTCCCTTAGAAGCAAACAAAAGCTAACAAGGCTAGACTCGAGGCTACATGTACATGACTGTGTATAGGCATGTTCTATAGTTAAGTGCAAAGATATATGATATTTTGTACATTGTATGTTATAAAGTTTCAACAGTTTGAAAAAAGACATCACGACTCAAGGCATAAGTCGCAAAGATGATCTTACCCCTAAGTCAATTACTAAACATAACCCATCTTTAGTCAGAAGTGGGAATTAAGAAGGGAGTCTTAGTTTGTTAACAGGGCTCGAAAAACCCACACGAAGCCTACAATTTGCCCAAAAAAATGAGAAAAGTATTAATTTTGCAATTAACAACCTATTAAAAGAATGCAGGCTTGTTATCATAAATGTCTTAAAAGACTTTACAGAAAGCGTTAATAATTAGAATTTCAAAGTGTTTAAACCTTTTTTTGTTACTAGCACCTCTTCCTCTTAAATTTGTACAACTATACTGTCAATCAACATTCTATGGGTTAACTACCTGAACATAACACACAAAGATTTAACCGGATTTTTTGTAATCATTGTGTTTATTTTATTATTTTGTGGTGTTGTTGTTGTGTAATTTGTGTGGTGATTTTTTTAATGTCTTTGCTGTAACAGTAACACTTTCAAATTGTGTGATAAGATAATGTACATTTGTACCATGTCATTGTTTTAGACAGGTCCTAGGGCAACACCAATTCAATTTCCTGGTTCCCAGATTTTGTTGGTACCAAAATATGAGCATTTGGGGGTTGATAATAGCTCAGAATGGTACACAATGATCTTTCATTTTTTACGGTCAGATTAGAATTAAGAACGCAAATCCGAAAACCAAAAAATAAAATTGGTGTGGCATAGAAGTTAGAACAAAAATTGCTCTGGAGATCTTTTAAGCAATGTATGCCAAAAATGCAAATGAACTGGAATCTCGTGTTTGTATATGTCATGACTCATAGACATATCCATGCCAAATTTCAGTAATACAAAAAAAATGTATGGTTTTAAGACCAGAGCCTATAGGAGCCAAAAATATACATTTCAGGCCAAAATATGCATTTTTGGTCAAAAAGATGCATTTTTGATCTGAAAATAGCAAAATATCCCAGAACGGTTTAACCATAAGAATATAAGAAGTAGAAATTGCAGATAATGAGTATGTAGTATACATGGCATTGAACTTGAATGACCAGTGTGCCCCCCTCCCCACAGGGTGCCACGGTTGGACCCTCTGGCCAGAGAAACCCCCCTCTGCTTAGGCTGAAGGAGGAACAAAGGAGTGTGGAAGACAGACAAGGACTTACTGGTAAAGTATTTTGTGTATATATATTGAACATACAATTGATAACAATCTACCTGTCAATTGCACTACTAGCTGACAAAAAAGCGTCCTCGGTCTGAGGTTTGACCACTTTACCTCAGATGTTTTCCTGTCAGGATATCCAAGGAATGTTTTGAAGAGAATGATACAATCTTGTCATAAAATTGTTTACTGAGTTGCACTGAAGCAACAAAGACTTTTACATGACCTTAAAACAAGGTTTCATTTTAGATGTTACAGGTACATGTATTAATATTTCAAAATTTCATACTTTTTAGACTTAATTCGGAATCCATAGCTTGTAGTGTGTGTAATCCAGTGGTTATTGACCCTGCCTCCGTATCTAGCATTTAGGAGTTTGATTCCCGGCTGTTGTCGTCACAGTACCTGCCAACGTGCATGCTACTGAAAATCATTGTAATCCTTAGGACGGGACGTTCAGCCGTAATCCGCTGTTCATTGCTTTAAGTAAAGAGCTAGGGGAATCTCCCCAGTACAAAGAACCTGTAAATATTGTACATAGCATCTTCCTTCTCTGTCGTGACCAGTGGAAGATTAGCTCTTCAGTCAGCTAAAGTAAAACCTGATCGAGATCGCTTCATTTCCTTCTCCCTCGCAGCTGCGCAGAGTCTGTTCAGTAACACTATCCTGAGTAGTTCGTCCAGTGCTCCTAACCTACAGACCTACAACCCCATGGCCACCGGCAGGAAGTTCTCTGCACCTCACGTCGTCACACCTGTCTCAGGTATGTCATAAGTACTTAAGAAGCATAACAGACGAAAAAACAGAAAGTGTCTCATTTATTTTTCAAAGGTTTCAAATTCGTCTTTGAAGACATATATTAAGACGCAATTTTCAACACAAAAGTAGTCAGACTCACCCACATTTTTTACTGTATAGCACCTGCAGCTTTGGTGGTGCCATAGAATTGAAAATTTGAATGAGTCTTTTTTTTCTTTGTCAAAATTACTGTTAAAATCCATGTCCATAAGTACTTGAGGTAAAGGTTCAAGCTAATATCTTTTAATCCCAGCAATGTGCAGCTATCAAAATGGCACCGAGGCTAATCCTGCAATTGATTTTACACTTAACCTGGTGTGGGTAAAGGTAAAGGTCCCATATCCTTTGAGGCCATGAGGCCAGTGTGTTGTTGTCTACTGTGTCTAGGGCACGGTATTGGAAGACGGAGCCTAACCCTCTCCTTCCACCGCCTTTTACCTTCCATCCAAAGTCAGGTACCCATTTTTACACCTGGGTGGAGTGAGAAAAAAAAATGGGTTAAATGCCCTCCCCAAGGACACAACGTCTAGCCAGGATTGCAAGGAATCAAAACCGCAGCCTCTTGACAACTGAGTCTTGATCTTGTATTTGCTAGCCTAGCCATTCAGCCATTCAGTGCCACTATAAACAGGTATAGCCACGATATAATTTATATATCAACTTACCCCAATGTCTTTTCCCCAGGGATTGAGAGCTACTCTACTGTTCCCTCCATCCATCCCCTGGAGACTCTACACAACTCTCTGTCCCTGAAGCAGATTGACGACTTCTTCGGGTACGTCATCAAGGAGCCCAGCCGACCCCAGACTCCCACAACTGTGTCTCCACCCAAGCCTTCCACACCGAATATGTACATTCCTCGCAAGGTATGCAACACTGCTTAATATTGTTGAAAATGTAATTATTATGTACTTAGTACTAGTAATTGTCGTGAGTAATCTTGATTTTGATTTTATTAGAATTGCAACAGTGCAATACACGTAGGACACAGGCAGCTATTGCTGGTGTCGTGACCCATAATATACCCGTTTTTACACTTGGGTGGAGTGAGGAAAGTCGTGCCTTTTTCCCAAGGGCACAAGATCGGTGGCATCAGGGGATTCGAACCCGGGACCGCTGGGTTCTGGGCCCAAAACCCTGCCGTTACACCACCCGACCCCACTAACTTCTTCATGTTGCTATCCTTTTTTTGTCTTTTTTTTTTTTTGGTGTTTCATTGAGCTCATTAATTGTACTTCCTTTTTCAAGAATTTACCTTACACTTTAGATTCATATATCCTCACTGGGACTTGAATATGCGGTACGAGAGGAAAGGGGGTTTTCACTGTGTTTAAAGTTTGGGGTTGAAACAATTTCGTAGTACAGTTAATAATGATACAGTGAAAACACACATTTGCAATGTCATGATTTTGCGGTGGATAATACTGCACAAATGTAACCACCGCAAACACTTTGACATTTACTAAACTTTTTCAAAGTTTCCCAACCAACTGTTGTTCCAGGTGCAGCCCTCCAACCTCCTGTTTGTCGGAAACGTGAACAGCAGCTGGCCGACCTCCGCGGCGTCCAGCGCCGGCCCGTCATCGCCAACCTCCACGGAGCGCGACATGGCCATCCAACTGGACAAGATGTTCGAAAAGGGGATGATCGAAGTCGCCGAGAAATACCGTATGGAGCATTCTCCAAGAGACGACGTGAAACACGAAGAACAACCCGGGAACGAGATGGCACCTGCACGGCAAGATGGGACTCCAAGCGACGGACCCGGGAACGAGAGCATCCCGGGTGCAATGCATGATGGGAATGATGCGGCAAGCTGCCCCGGGAACGTGATGCCTGGCGCCCACCACAGCTCGGACGTGGTTGACATCCCGTCCCCGATACTCGAGGAGGGAGAGGTACCCATGGAAATCGACAGCGGAGAAAACAGCATGCAAACGAGCTGGGACGCGCTGCTTTTACAGGAGGCCATAGCCGGCCGAACAGGAACCAGCGTAGACCACCAAAACGCAAACGGCGGAGAAAATAGCTGTACAATGGACCAAGAGGTGGTGGCTGACACGAATTCAAAAGTTGAACCACCTAGCGCTGGGGAAAGTGACCAAACTCCAACAAAATTAGGGAAGGAAGATTTATAGTTAGTTTAAGCAGCTGAATTTGGGGTGCGTTTTAGTACTATACTGTACATTAATGACAAAAGGTTTGACTTGTAATGTATGAAATCAACACATGATGTAAATTATGAATGTATGAAATGTAGTTATTAGGTGATCACTGAAATGTAGTGGTTAAGTCTAATGGAGTGCTTGAAAGATGTTCAACTTGTTGTTTTTAATTTGATGATAATAGGAGGACATTGAACATTCCTAGCTGTCTGAAGTTTGTACTATTTGTTTGACTTGTACTCCATTCTTTAAAGTAAAGATATAGATTTTAACCATGAAAAGCCATACCGATGCCATAAATGTTTTCCACCAAAGTTGACCGGATGTTTCCAAGGGACACTTTTTGCTTTAAAATCAACCCATTTTGAACAGTGTATATAATGTACATGTATGTTGCGTATTTGTGGATTGCACTCTTTGTAAACATGAATAGTAATTTATCTGTACTGTGTGTACATATTGAAGATGTTATTGTCATATATTCGAGAGCTGTACTACATGTATATATTAAGAAAATAACTTGTTTTTAATTTATGTGTTCCATTGCAGGATTATGGTTGAGAATTGTGTCAAATAAAATCTCTGTTGAAGACCTTGAAAGATGTTTTAGTTTGAATTCCTAACTTAAAGAAAGTGTTGATTGAAAAATAAGGTGTGATATTGTGAAGGAATGCAAAGGCATTTTTGTGTGTGTTGAAATATGGTATTTCAGATTTTAATAATAGTACAATGGACATACATCAGTAAAGAACATCATTTTAATGTGATGTGCTACAATCCAAATTGCTTAATGATGTTATGTTTACAAGATTCCTGAGTTCTAATAGAAAATGCAAGAATTGAGGTAGACCCTTAAGCCCCCCTCTCACTGGACCTGCGGCACACTGGCGGCGGCGCTACGTCCTAAACTGAATTTGTGTTACCCTTGACTTTATAATTGGAATATCATTCAAAACGTCCAAGTATGACCAAAAAGACAACAAAACACACAAAGCTTTAAAAGATTTTGTGGATGAAATTCGTTGAGTGCTTTGTTAGTTCGATCGGCCGCAGCGACCCCGCCAGCGTGCCGCGGGTCCAGTGAGAGGGGGGCTTTAACTATCATAATTGCCCTGAGGAAGTTAGCAGAGGGTTTACTGATATGTAGGCAGGTGTCAGAAGACACTCAATACTCTGATTTAACAACCTGATGAAACTATCCACGGAACTTCTTTCAATGTTGAAGGAGGCACATTGAACCATTGCAAACTTTTGAAAACTATTTGTGAGGGATGTCCCAGTTCCTCAACTGGTAGTAGCCTCACAGTTGAGCTCCTGATTCCAATTACTTGGTAACTGGGAGACCCCAGTTCAATCCTGGGACGGTACCACGTTTGGGACTGCACATTTGCATTTTGGAAGGGACGTAAAATGGGACGGTCCCGTGTTCGAGGAGATTGATCGAGCACATTGAATTTGAAGGAGAAGGGCTAGCAACCCCTCCCTTTAGAAATCTACCCTGCTACTGAAACAGCTAGGAAACTTTCTACTTTATATGTGCCACTTTGCACTACAAGAGTTTGAACGAGCGAACGAGTGAGTGATTAAGTTTGTGGCCCATGGATCTCTTGTTGAAGCAGCTTCTTTAACCTGAAGTGAAGAGTGGCGGCACTTAAAGACAAATTCCTCATCCCCTCCCTCAATGACGATATCTGAAATAGAGAAGATAAAGATGGTCTTCATGTTTTCATTCGAATAAATTCTAAGAACTGGTAAGAATAAACATTTATCGTAATATTAACATTCAAATTTTATTACAATAAGGTTATGAACGGACATTTGAAAAGTATCAAATCTTGATACAGTCTAAATTTGAATGTATACATACAGACTCCACATACAAGGAGATACTATACATGTAATTATATCTGGTATGTAAAGCACAAAAAATCTTGCAACAGCATTTGCAAACGGATTCCCTCGGTCAACCAACCAACATGGAGGATGTGACGTCATGTGAAAACAGACTTATAAGGTGTTTGCACTCACGTGACTATGACGTAATCACAATCCGCCATGTTGGATGGTTAAGTCCCGGAAGTTGACAAGGAAATTTGAATTTAACCAACCAACATGGCGGATGTGACGTCATGTGGAAACACACTTAAAAGATGTTTGCACTCACGTGACTATGACGTAAGTACAACCCGCCATGTTGGATGATTAAATCCCGGATGTTGCCAAGAAAATTTAGATTTAACCAACCAACATGGCGGCAGTGACGTCATGTGTAAACAATCACTTGTAGCACATACCTCTCCCCCATCATGCATCAGAATGTGCTGAAAGACGTGTTTGAAGGCCCCGTTCATGTTGTGCTTGGCGTTCAACCCCCGACAGACACCGCCGACACAGGGCGTAAGGTTTCCTATACCACGGACAGAAAGAGAAACAAGAAATCAAAGGCCTAAAAATCAAACATCCGTAAAATATCTAGAGCTTTTATGAATTTTGTGACTTTTATTCATTGTTGTGAATTTCTGGGTAATTCGGTCGATTCATCTTCCGACGGGACTTTGGACCCGATCTAAGTCTGCGGTGCCAACTTTGGGCCCAGGTCAAACCAGATTTTCCATCCTGCAAGTTTCCAGTTACACCATTTTCCGCCACCCGAGCGAACCAAGTATATATGTCTGCGATGTTTTCTTATGTATTCTATGGAAAGTATTTTAACATTGCACATGAGGAAATTTATAGAACAAAGCAAAAATAGTACCGTATGAAAAACGCCATTACATTGACTAAAATCACGTCAAAAACTGCCTAATTTGTGTAAAATTTTCTATTATGGTGTAAAACATTTATTGTCTCGTGACAAATGAATAACAGTGATGACGTACGTATATGACCTATACTACAATCTGAGCCCACTGCGCATGCCTGTTCCACGCTGCTGACGTCATCCATGTCCTGAAGCTTGACCTTGTCTCCCACCCACACGAACTGGTTGGAAGTAAAGTCCGGGAAAATGAGGGAACCCAAGGGGGAATGTTCCATGTAGTCTAGGAGGTCCGCCATGTCAATGGCGATCTAAAAAAGTCAAAAGTTAGTTTGAGGACACAACTTATGCTACGGTGCCCGTAGGGGGTATAGTCCCGGCCGGGGCCCGAAGCCACAGATTTGTCCCAGTGGACTGCCGGGTACCGGAAGAGTACCTCTCGGTGTTCTTGTGATTAGCTCCCGGCGCCTATTTGTTACCGGGTCCCGCGTTAATTTTAACTCGGTGTTGAAATACTTCCAGGGCCCCGGCCGTGCCCAAAAATAGCCCAGTAGCCTCAGTTTGGTTTTGTTCTTAGCTTTGTACAGTAAGATTTTTCCCACACATTTTGTAGAGTATAAGATTGTGCCAAAGAATTGTAGTCTATATTAAAGTCATGTGACCGAAGCGCTTTTAATGTTTTTTATTTTATTTTTATTTTTATTTTTTTTTCCATCCAGCAACATAAACAACACAGTCAGTAGTTCAGTAACATAAGTGTGTCATATACAAACCGACGTCAGTAATTCATGTCAACTACAACAACAAAAAAAGAACCCATAACTTGTCATATAGAAACAGTGTCATATAAAACAAAAGTCCGTCCAGTAGCAAGTGTCATATACAAAAGAAAAAGCTTTTAATGTGTAAGATATCTTTATTGATATGGCTATGCCTGACACTAATTGCCAAAACCAAAATTCTGCCTCGTAATAAATGTGGTACTAGTGTATATAATTCAAACAATATATCATAACAAGAACAACTTCCAATAACTTCCTAAGACCCACGGTCACCCACCTCAAGTCGTTGTTTCCACGCCATTTTCCGCGCAATGGTGGTGTCAAATTTGCGGCCGAGTTCTGTCACGGCCACGACGCCGTGCTCTGACAGACTCTCTGCGATGTTTTCACTCCGGATACAGTAGCCTAGAAGCTAAACAAAAATATAGTTACCCCGGATACAACCAAGCGTAGTACCTCACTTTTTAAATCCGTATACACTAGCCTAGAGGCTAAACAAAACAATATTCATTCCATAACGAGAAATAGACTGTTCTCGAAATCAAAAAATTGATTCACCGTAATTTTCGACCGAATCACTCGGTCTTCACCAGCTATCTGACACAAACGCTGTGGACACGTGCTTTATACGAAGGTGTGATGACGTCAATACTGGGTCAAAGGTTGCCGGAAGTCGATGTTGCCCCCCGTTCTTCGAATTGGAGAACAGTTTTTTCTTATTATTTCATTTACCAAATCAGGTGAACATAAATACTAAAATTACAGTTACCCCTGATACTATGGAGCGTAGAACGTAAAGAAATGTATTTCTTCAATCCGTTAACGCTAGCCTAGAAGCAAACTAAAATATAACTCATTCCGTCAGGGGTCAGTATTCTCTTGTAACGTTAACTGATAAAGTGGACACATCATTTCTCGAGGATAACAATGCCATGATACGTCGACGTTGACGATTTAAGAATGTTAGACAACCAGGTTATGAGATGAGCAAGGTATTGTTACTAAAGCCCCCCTCTAAGTGGACACGCGGCACGCTGGCGGCGTCGCTGCGTCCTAAACTGGATTTGTGTTACCCTTGACTTTATAATGGGAATATCATTGAAAACGAAGTATAACCAAAAAGACAACAAAATCACACAAAGCTTAAAAAGATTCGTTTTTTGTCCATGAAATTCGTTGAGTGCTTTGTCAATTTGATCAGCCGCAGCGACGCCGCCAGCGTGCCGCGGGTCCAGTGAGAGGGGGGGCTTAAAACAACTGGATAGATTTTGGAAACCCCCAGGCATTTAACGTTAACTGCCAGATGAAAGATGAAGTGGATACCTCATTCCTCGAGGTTGACAATGATATAATACTAGTACGTCGACGAGGGTTAGACATCCAGGTAATAAGATATGCAAGGTATTGCTACTCAAGCAACTGAATAGATCCGAAAATAATTTCATCAGGTTGGTAGAACATAGGATATAGGAGATTCTTTTTACAGAACCAGGTAATCTCACCTGCTAACGTTTCGGTGTCTGTCAGGCACCTTCTTCAGAGCTTCTGACCGGAGTACTGCTTCTCACCCCTATAAGTAGCCGATTGGCTCAGCCACGTTTGGGATTACGTTCTCGCCTTAAAAGCGCCACCTACATCGGCTACTTATAGCGGTGAGAAGCAGCATTCCAGTCAGAAGCTCTGAAGAAGGTGTCTGACAGACACCGAAACGTCAGCAGGTGAGATTACCTGGTTGTGTAAAAGGAATTTCCTATATCCAACTGAATAGCTTTTGGAAATGGTCAGACATTTCAGTTTGCATCCACTACCTGACCATTTCCAAAATCTATTCAGTTGCTTGAGTAACTTAAACCTTGCATAATGTTATGATAGTTGTGAAATTTGTTTGCTAGAAGATATATAACTAGTAGTTCGTTATTTTTAAAAAAAATCCGATAATCTACCTTTATGATGTTCGGATGTTGAAGCTGATTTTGGAGCAGTATTTCCTTCATGATCTTGTAATTTGCAAAGAGGTAGCACTCATGGTGACGCTTCCACTCTATTCTCGCTTTGCATGCCGTAACGTCCTTCACAAAAGATTTCACGCGCTTGACAGCAACCTCTACCCCTCTGTAACTCCCTAGTTCCACCACTTTCGTGTAGCCTCGTCCCAAAAGTCTGGTTATGCTAATTTCATCGATGTCTTTACACGATAGCAGTTCGCTTTCATCACCTGCTGGTTCGACGGTTGTCATTGGTCGAGGCTGCGACGACGTCCAGGAACCAATCACGTCTTCTGAAACGTTCGCCATCTTTGTCATGCTTTTCGAGCCTTCGTTTGTGGTTTCTCTTGACTCGTTTGATTGGTCCGTTTGGTTTCGGCTTTCTTCCCACAACATTTTTACAACGTTCACATCGTTTGTTGCATCTTCTACCACGAGACGCACCCTATCTTTCCAACAACTCCAGTCCAGAAGCATGGAGACAAAAACAAACGCCGCTAGAATAGTGATGAACACACCGAACTTTGACCTTCTAAATAATCGTCCTCGACAAGGAAACATGATGGTGTGTTGAAGGCCCCCTTGTCTGCAAAGTATAAAAAAGGAGGACAAGCTTAATAAACTAGAAACGCAAGAGCTTACCACTACCACTTAAAAATCACCACGATAGCATGCCCAAAACACAAGATACCAAAACCGGAAGTTTTGCTGCAGTACGATAAAAAGCCACTAGGGGACCCATAATCTATTCTTCCTTTACTCAACACCTACCAACATACCAAATATCATATCGATCCACGACACACACACACACACACACATACACACACACACACACACACACACACACAGAGACACACACAGACACGCTCAAAACTATATCTCCATTTTTCATGGAGATAATAACTAAGAACAAACAAACAAAACATAGCAACCTCTAAAACATAACCTTCTGGCGGAGGTAATGAAGCCGTGTCTGTCTGCAACACTGCAACAAGTATGCAACGGCTTGACCCTAGATCCACGGGCTTACTCGTAATAATATGATCGATACGTTGATGAAGGTTAGACATCCAGGTAGTAAGATACGCCAAAAATAGTTACTCAAGCAACGGGATAAAATTTTGAAACAGTCAGACGTTTCAGTTCGTCAGTGACGGCGGATGCTGTCTGAAACGTCTGACTGTTTCAAAATGTTATCCAGCTGCTTGAGTAACTATTTTTGGCGTAATATGATCGATGTTGGGTGGTCAATAGGCCCCCATTCCACTAAACAGCGATCGCGTTACGAACTCGCTGCGACCTAAATTGGATTTGTGTAACCCTTGAATTCATAACTGGAATATAATATAAAATGTAAAAGTATGACTGAAAATATAACAAAAGCCAGAAAGCGTAGAGAAAAAAATTTATCTAGAAATTCGTTTAGCGAAATTTGAGGTCACGACAAGGTCGCCGCCATAGAGGAATGGTGGTGTAAGTGACACAACAATACGGGCCAAACTGCCCCTTACCGAATTAGCAGTTTACCTCTCGTCTAGTTTGTTTCTTGGCATAGTAGTGTGTTTTCCTTGGAGATGAAACCAACAAAAGGCTTGTTTGTCCTTCGCCACAAACACAAACCGCCGTTAGATCTAAGATTAGCAACAACTACTGTTGACATTTTGAGCAACTCTAATGAGTTCCGACCATGTGTTTTGCAACAACAAGACGTTACCCGTAGAGACCTTACAACTTAGTTTGTCAACTAGCATCTTTCTCGGCCTTTCAAACACTCAAAACAAGCCATTACCCCCATCCAGAACTCAAAGGAAACGCGTTGGCTTTGTTAGAAGATCTATGCGAATCTAAAAATAATACCGTGAACGTAAAACCAGTTGCGGTATAATTTAGCGACAGCAATGTTGTGTACTTCGCACATCTATTAGTTTTGTTACCAAAATAAGACTGTTTGTATTAGTCTCGCTGGATTATGACAAAAATAACTCCCCCCCTTTTTATAGAAGACCATGTCGTTAGCGTTCTCCGTCCCTTAAAATCGGGGGGGGGGGGGTACCATATGAAAGCAACCCGCAAATAGAACTTGACTAAGGCCACAGCAAGTAAATTTTATGGACGACATCAGCGCGTGTATTGAATTTCGCCTGATTTTGGAAGAAACAAAAGACTACTTTGGGCCTAAGATAGAGACTACGTGGCCCCCCTTATTAGGTTCTTTTTTTCCGAACAGAATGCTTAGAAAACGTCACAAAATGAAGACATTCATGACGAGTAATCAGATTTTCGTCTTGTTTGTTTGTATGCTTTGAGGTGTGACGCACCAGTCCGAACTATTATCTTTTGTTTTTACGTAATTGTATGGCATACCCGGCAAACCGCCTCAAGGCGGTAATACATGTACACTAGCCTCCGTTGCTTCGCCATGGCGAGTTTTCAACTTATCGGGGCCTTATTCTTTGGCTGGGGGGCCGTATCTGCTTAGCGGCCGTACCTGCTAGGACCCCGTATCTGCTTGGGATCCTGTAACCGCTACGGGGGCCCAGCAGATACGATCCCCAAGCAGATACGGCCTCCCAGCCAAAGAATCTGGTCCCGATAAGTTGAAAAATCGCCATATGGGGAAGCTTGCAACGGAGGCTAGTAACACACCAGGTTTGTGCTGCATATATCCGGACAGATATAGTTGATCCACTCACATCGGGAAGGACCCCTATACTCTTTTCTATAAGCGTGATGGGTTCTTTTACGTGCTCGAGGTGTGGCTTTCCCTAAATACGGCACCTCCATTTAACGTCCTATCCGTGGGACGTCCCTGGCCGAAGTTAGGTACTCATTTACACCTGAGTGAAGTGAAACACCCTGCTACTGCGCATGCGCCACCGTGACACAGTCCAAGCTGTCGCAGACCAGGATATATCAACAGGATATGCCAACGTTTGTAAATAAGCAGACGGTTTGATGTAATATCATGATGGCATGGCGTCGCTTTTGTGGTGGCGGGGTGTGGCATCGTGGTGGCGCCGTGTTTGGTTTAGAACCCGGGTCCTGGGTTCGAATCCTGGGTCCCCTGAGTTATCCCGTTGACGCTGTGCCCTTGGGAAATATAGAATACAACACGGGGTATTTCCGTATCACCCGATGTACTGTTATCGCAGACTGCTACGAGTGCACTGGACATCACACACCACAAACAAAGAAGTCAAGAAACGCATCCACACTCTGCAAGGCCCACTTGACAGTTGCCTGTCCTTAGTTAAAAAGAAGAAACTGCAGTGGTTCGGACATGTGTCTAGGGCGAAAGGCACACTTTCACACACAATTCTTCAGGGAAAAGCGGAGGGTGCGCGGCCGCGGGGACGTCCCCGTCGGTCGTGGATCACAGACTTAAAGGAGTGGAGCGGTCACTCAGCCAACCAGATGACCAGACTGGCGGAAGACCGCCAGCAGTGGAGAGATTTCACTGAGAGCCATGCTGCCCCGACGGCTGACTAAGCTATGGGAGAGAGTGAGTGAGTGAGTGAGTGAGTGAGTGAGTGAGTGAGTGAGTGAGTGAGTGAGTGAGTGAGTGAGTGAGTGAGTGATGTACCAGCCCGACCGCGGGAGGGCTGGGACCGAGGGTCAGATGTGGAATACGCCGTGTTGTATTTTATGTATGTCATACCCACCCGAGAAAACACACATTTCAATGCGGAATGCGCCAGAAGTGGAGGGAGTTTTGTGTCCTCGAACAAAAAAACTGTAACAACATTGATTCCAACCTCCGAATCCGGTATTCGAATTCGCGACGGCGGCGCAACCGGCGCGCTCGAAATGCATTCGAAATATTCTATGGTCCGGAACACCTGTATCAGGCCCAGGCATGACATAAATTCACTGTACAAATATGCAGCTTGTGCTCCTCAGTACAAACCTGGTGTGTAAGTTACGCCTTGAGGCGGTTTTCCGGGTATGCAATAAAAACAAACAAAATGATGAAAAAAAATTAAAAGATAACAAACAACAGTCTGATTATGACATAACAGTATTCAAAAATCGTCACAGAAGATGGCAGTTGGCCAGCAATATACGCCATTTTTTTCCTGGAACAAGACAATGAAATAGACAAATGGCTATCTAGTATCTGAGCACAAGAGGCAACCCCAGCGTTAGTTGAATGTGAAAAATTCGAACGTTTGTTACTTTGGAGACTTTGAAAGAGTAGAGTAGAGTAGAGTAGAGTAGATCTA
Organism: Branchiostoma lanceolatum; assembly: GCA_035149815.1. NCBI lineage: Eukaryota > Metazoa > Chordata > Leptocardii > Amphioxiformes > Branchiostomatidae > Branchiostoma > Branchiostoma lanceolatum. Next base: position 5,202,446 of record CM068874.1, on the reverse strand, counting down.
GAGTAGAGTAGAGTAGAGTAGAGTAGAGTAGAGTAGAGTAGAGTAGAGTAGAGTAGAGTAGAGTAGAGTAGAGTAGAGTAGAGTAGAGTAGAGTAGAGTAGAGTAGAGTAGCGTAGCGTAGAGTAGAGTAGAGTAGAGTAGAGTAGAGTAGAGTAGAGTAGAGTAGAGTAGAGCATGATAGAGTAAAGTAGAGTAGAGCAACTTTAACGTTACATATAAGGTATAAAGTTAGTAGTAGTTAACAGTCATATGAACGAATGAGGTCTATTCTGTGCACCTGTTCGGTGAAACAAGTACCTTATGTGGAAAACACGCTACATTTCCAGTGTCTCAATCCAACGTGACATCAAATAAAAAATAAAAAAACACAAAAGAAAACGTTGCTTGTTAGTAAAGACAAAGTATGTTTACGTACCTAGATATCACGGAACGTATCGACGACACAAGTCTAAGTCAGGATGCTGCTGGCCTCTCCCTAAATCGAACCCCCACAGTTGACCTTGGGGACTGTACAATATATGTAGCGGTGGAGGGAGGGGTTGGGTAGGCATTAAAGTGTGTCCATTCTGTGGCCCACGATAGACAAGAGTATGTAGTCAAGTCAAATCTTAGACCAGAAAGGAACCGTCTGATATTATGATTGTCATTCCGTTAGTTATTTCATACCGTAAGTCTGTGACTGGAAGTGTACATTGTTTTCGGGGAGGGATGATTTTGCCACAAATGTTAAATGTTTGCGATTCCAACAATTCAAGTCGACGGGAAAGAGAACAAAACAAACAAACAAACAAACAGTTGTGTTTTCGGCTACAGCATAACAACGTTCTTCATTCGGAACCGCCATGGAGTTACAACGACTGACTTTTCGATTTGTGTTGTGATTGCTTAGTTGTGAATAAAAAAAAAACTTTGTTATTCAGTTATTTACTAACCTGCTGAAATTATTCACGAATATAGCATAACTGGATCGTCATATAGAAATTTCTGTCAATCATGACTGGAAGCGTATGTTGCCGTTGTCGTCGGAAGGGATAACGTTAACGTTAATTCTATCACCAAAGTCTTGTTTGTTCTTGTTTACAACAAGTAACACAGGTTGTTGTCAACAAGTGCACTATGTTGATACATGTAATGTTGTTCCACGCGTTCGATGGGGTCATGACCTTAGAAAAGGTGAACTTCGGGAAGTAGTATAGTATGTGGCGAAAGTTGATAATTACTTGGGAGGCTCACACAAACATTACTGTCACGGAATGTGTAAACCACTACAGGTGGATTAATGTAGATTAGATCCATGGATTATCCCGGATTAGGTCTTTATTAAAAGAAGACATTAATCATTAATCTTCCAGCGGTGCCTTTCAATTCAATTAGGTTACGTTGCTAAGTTACAAAAAATCGTATAACTTGAGGCCCAGATTTGAAGACAGCAGATAGCCCCAAAGCAACCCCTGTGGTCCGTCAACAGTTCGACAGTTCGTGCCCTTGAGAAAGGCACTTAACACGACTTTCCTCACTTCATAACTGTGGTGAAAATGTGTACATAGCTTCGGTTAGGGACGTCCCTCGGATAGGACGTTAAATGGAGGTCCCGTGTTTGAGACGAGCCACACCTCGAGCACTTTATTAAAAAAAAAAAAAAAAAACAGTGACCACACTAATCGAAAAGCTCGAAAAGCGTAGCTAGGGGTCCATCCCGGTGTGAGTGGATGAAATAAATCTGTCCCGATATGCAGCTACATCCAGCTATGTATTCAGTACAAACCTGGTGTGTTACACCATGAGGCGGTTTACCAGGTATGCAATACAAACAAATGAACGAACTCGAATACCGTTATCGTGACGCATCACATGTTTAGTGTCGTACGATTTTTTTTTGTCGTAGGAATTTTAGTGAAACCATTTATTTCATTTTATTTGTTTATTTATTTTACCAGGAAGAAATTACACTCAGGCCTGCGGTTTGTTTTTCAGGTATCACTGGGCACATATACTGTAAATACAGAAATGTTCGCGGGGATTTAATTTCGCGGTAAAGAGAAAATGGAGTGTTTGCGGTGGTTTTGACTTCGCACTTAAAACAATAGTAGCGCTATGGTCACACAATGGAACGCCTTTTCGCGCTGGTTTTAAGTTTGCGGTAAAGATTTCATCGCAAAAACCTCGAACATAAAACTACCGCAAACATTTCTGCATTTACAGTACTCATAAACTAGAACATACACACATTACATAGGTAAAACTAGCAACTAATGATAGAAATATCCTACTACAATTCTTAAAAACCGTTATTGCGGTGAGTTGTTCAGCAGAGAGTTGGAAGAACCAATCATCGTCAAGGATCTACTGCAACTTTTTTACGTCACAAATTCAGGGTTATACCACAAATGGTCCAAATTACTAGTAACTTGCTTTCTTCAACGGACGAATGTGTCAGACTGGGGTCCTTAGAAGTCTCCAAGCAAAAGACTGGGTCCGGCTGGTTTTGACGTGATTTAGGCGTTTTTGTTGGCAACATAAAGAAAACGGGACAAAATAGAAAGCCCGACAAAAACGCCGCAAAACACGTCAAAAACCAGCCGAATCCACTCCTCTGCTTGGAGAGTACATGTAGGTCCTTGCATGTTTTGTCATCAAACACTTTCTCAGATACGAAGGTAATTGCCGCTTCATGAAAAAACGGGGTTTAGTCATTGTAAAATCCACGTGTAAGGTCTTTTGAAAAGAGGAAAAAATCCTGAGTGCTACCAGTCTTCAAAATCAGATATAAGCATGTGCATGTATAATCTATAACATAAAAACTGAATTATTTAAATAATTCAGTTTATAGCGTGCGTAGTCTAGTGGTTAGCGATCTTGCCTCTAGAACTAGAAGCCACAAGTTCGATCCGGAGGCGTCGCTCACCCGACATGCACGCTACCGGAAAGAGTCGCAGTCCTCAGGACGGGACGTTAAGCCATGGTCCAATGTTCATTGTACTTGTCGAAAAGAGCTAGGGGAATTTCTCCGGTACAATGAACCTGTAAATACTGTACATAGCGTCTGTCTTCTCTGTCACGATCAGTGGAAGATTACAGCTCATCTGTTCATTGTATTGAGTTCATTTAAGCTAAACACTTCGAGATCACTTTCTTTTCCATATACATTGCCCAAATTAAGAATATGCTGACTTTATTAACGTTGACAAACATCATTAGTATATACACACAACACCGTACAGAAGTACAAAGAAACTGGAAACATTTTTTTAGAAGGGAATTTCACTTACCTATTACACACGGCCAATGGCTCTCAGACAGTGATTGGTACCTTTTGTCCAGACTTGCAGTTGAAGTATTACAATATAACGTTTCAAACAGTCATGTGCGTGCAGTCTCACAATACTGTAAGTCAAGCATTGTAGTCGGAACCTTTGGATGAAATGTTACAGACTTCACAACAGTGCCTGCACCACTCTGATGGCCTTGCAATTGTGGAATTAGCTTATAAACAATAAAAGACCAAATAATGCATTATTTTGAAGTTAAGCAATAAAACTTAACGGATTTTTACTCGCATTGTTCTTAATACTTATTCACTTTATATATGAACACAACCGTGGTATTGTGTACGGATGTATTGGTCGACTGGGAGCAAATTGAGCTTTAGAAACGCTAAGTTGATCTTCGCTATATAAGCCTTTTATACACTTAATTTGTTTATAATTCTAGTGGCCTTTTTGTCGTGTGTGTGTGGTTTTTGTGGGCGTAACTACTGACTTGGTGTTGTTGATTCACGGTTCGTGACTGTGTCCACGGAATGACGAGCCTCTACCAGGCTCCACAGGTCGCTGGAAAATAGGTACGATAGGTCGCAAATCGTTTAGCGGAACAGCTTCTCTGGTATGTTATCCGTCTCTTTATCTAGGTTTTGTGATGTGAAGAGGAGTTTTCTTTTTGTCTGTAAACGTGGAGAAATTAGGATTGAAATTGTTGGCCTTTTTAAACAGCTCATTTCTTTTCCTTATATTACGTGATACGCTGGCATGACATTCACCTCCGAGAGGACAGCTTGGCTTTACATGTACATGTATAAACTTTAAGGTCAACCCAGAAAATAAATCTATGCTCACTTGTTTGCCGGGAGACCATTGCAACCATCTTAAATCTCCTTTGAAAGTGGAAATAAAAAATTGTTTCGTGAACGTTTCATAGGACTAGCTCAATTACAAGGTTTTAGATATCTTGGATGATTATTGTAACGTAAAGAATTGAGCCATAGACACGACTCACATGGTCATTAGTTGGATTTTGCCATGGATTTAGCACTTATAAATCACCCACTATTAGGGGAACTGCAATTGGCATATAATGCCACCACATCAGGCTGTGATAGCACTAACAATTAGTGGCAACTAAGGAACAAAACAACATATATTTCGTTTCATATGTAACGTTATGAAATGAAATACCAGTAGATAGCGAAACATACGGAACGTTGTAACATTCAAAGTAGACCGGAACAGGAAGCATTTTAAATATAGAAGTATTTTGTTTCAGTTCGTTCCATTTCGTTCTATTCCGTTCCATTTCGTTCCATTTCGTTCCATTTCGGACTTTCTGGGGACCCCCGGCTAGTGGCACTTAAAATGCTGACATATTCTTTCGACTAGATTTTTGTTATCCATTGTGTAGTTGCGGTGAGGTTACAAGATACAGCGATTTATGTAACGTTACATAGTTACAACCGTATATGTATGTCAACTTTATTGAAAGTTCATGCCCGAAGGCTAATTGCAGACAAACAAGTACATGGAGATACATGGGAATCGAAATCGTTATCTAGTCTACTGTGAAAGTTCTAATTTAACTATGGTTGACTGTGTTGGGTTTGACTTCTTTTTTGAAGGCAGAGGAAAATGAAGTGACCCACGTTTTGTATATGGTAAGTGGGTTGGTTGATTTTAGAAGTAAGATGGATTTTTGTAAGCTATTCAAATGATGAAAGCTAGGGGAATTAACGGAAGCTGTTTCATAGAAATCGTTTCTTTCGGTGTCATATAGAGGACATTGGTAAATAAAATGTATTTCATTTTCCACTGCGTTCATTGTACAAAACTCTCGTGAGCAGGCAGCTTTTTTATATCTACCCTTTTCTATTTCTATAGTGGATGTTCGCTTATTCGTATTTTACACACAGCTGACCGTTGGTCAAAATCGTTGTTGAAAATACACAAGTCATACAAATGTTATTTGAGCCCGATCTATAAGTCGGTAAAATCAATGGTGTATAGCTTTGAAAGTAAAAGAGACACAA